>CAJPVJ010000226.1:4098-31402 GCA_905397405.1 Oppiella nova
TACTATTTCAGCCACTTTTAGGTATCTATACTTTAATTCACAAATAAATGGGGATTCCTTCAATGCTTTTTGTATTATATTATGCGTTTATATTGTAATAAAACTAAAAAAAATGTTTTCCAAGGAATTCATTGAAAGCACAGTTAACTAACAGTTAAGTCTCTATTATGTGTGTTCTGTGAGAAAAATACATGAATTGTTTTGAGTAAATAATTGTGAAATTTATTGCTTCATATTTGTCACACCCATTATGTTATCCCACTATACTGTACAGTATATTATACAACATATACTGTAGGGCTCAGTGACGGCTGACCCCAAACTTCAACCTCTGATAGACTTTTTGCTTGTTTTTCACTTAATATTAAGACATCCGATAAATATTAGGCTGAAAAATGAGCCTTAGTTTTGCAAAACATTTTAATCTTATTATTGATTTATGTGTTAAAGGAAAACATTTGATTAATAAAAAAGAACCGGTATATATTAAAAATGACTTGAAAAATTGAGATTCTGCTTGTTAATTGAGATTTTGTTTATGAGTACCTTTTCGTTTTGCCGGTAATCACACACTGACACCAACTTTGGCCTCAATTTCAGTGCACTATTGATCTGAAATACATTTTCAAAATAAATATGACAAATGAATGGTATATTCACTTATAATGAATTCAGTATAAGCTATAAGTCATTAGATATGAAAACTTTCAAATGGAAATAAAGTTATAAAAGTTTTCAGCTCTAAAACTTCCTTTTGTCTGCTTTTATATTACTTGTATATCATTGTACAATATATTTATTGCCATTACTGACTATTATGACTTGAGTTAACACCTGTATTACAACTTCAATTGTAAGAATCATACATTTTATTTTGAATTTTCAGACCATTTTGCTTTACATCAATACTTTTATTTATTAAAATATTTTTAATTAATATTATTTCCACATTTTGTTTTATAAATTAAATGACAGTATATATAAAGTTCATATTTACGACAACTAATTTTATATTACAAAAATATCTGAGACGTTATCAATATTTGTAGATAATAGGAAAATGTCAAACAGTTACTCATTAACAAATAATATAGCAAAAATTGCTTGAAAATAAACTCAATTGTATGGCAGAATAAATAGCAATAAGGTAATACAGTGCCGGCACTAAAACATTTATTAGGCTGAAAATGGTTGAAATAAATCCACTCACAAATACAGTATAAAAGTTTATGCAATGGAATATTCTTATATAATATATACACAATACTTAAGTAGTAGTGAATAGTATTGTAATGTCTAAACGAAAGAGTGAATCATTTATTCATAGCCTTTGCGAGCAATCGCTTACATTGAGGACCAGATTAATAATCATAATCTCTTTTTTGCTCTCAATTTCTTAAGCAAATGTCTCCGTAGGCGTAGGATTTGCTCTTTGTTTTCATACCTTGCTCTCATAATTATTTGCCAATTATTAGTGAATATATCACTATTTTTGTAATATTTTACTTATATTTTTATTTTTTATTCATTTTATAAATAGTTGTTCAATTTTTTGTTTTCCATTTTTTTGTTTTCCATTTGTTATTCAAAACTAAAAACTGTTTTTGGAGGATAAATTATTTATTAATGAATTAATTACGGCATTATTATATAATGGAAACATTATTACTAATGAAGATAACAAGTATTAAATAAATAGAGTATACAGTATGTGGACATAGCTTACTGTAATGTTTAATTAATCATTTGTTTGATGTATTCTCCAATTGTTTTGAGACCAATTAAATTAGCGATAAACTCTTCAAACTTAAAAACACAATTCAAAAAAGAGTCCTAATTACCTCATATATTAACAATAAAGTTAATCTCTCGATAAAAAATATTAATTTAGTGTTTAAAGCAAACAAATATGTTTACAATTTCAGAGATGTTTTGTTATGAATGCTGAAAACGAGTTAAGCTTCCGATGACTCGTAAACTGCAAAACTAATCCGAGTCTGACTTTGATTTTGATGTTATTTATGAAAAGTTTATTAATGAAGTTTTAATGCAAACATTGGTTTATCTCAATGGCTATTGTATTGCTGTGTGAATCACAATAAAAACGGATTTAGCGTTCATTACAATTCATTTCCCATTCAAACGCTGACTACTGTTTGGAGTTTTGGGAGTTTTGACTCAGAATATAAGGAATGGTAGAGAAAAATAAACCATTAATTCCCGAAACAGATTCATTGCATCACAGATTCATTTATTCATATCTGGTGTTTGTGATAGTTTTTTGCACAAAACCTTTGCATCTCTCAGACCTCATCCAAGCTCATCCATCTCTTTCCCATCCCTTTCCCCTTTTTTGCGTAACGCATTACTGGCCAAATGACTAAAGCCATTGTCTCCCAGTCCTCTCTCTGTGCATATATAGCCTAAATGTAGGGCTGAGGGGCAGATGGGGTTCTGGCGATGGTTCGGTCATTATTTGCGATCCGTTGGCGAGAAATTGTATTCTCACACCAAATAGTTTTTATCAATTTTTTTCTTTACTTTTTGGCCATATTTTTGCCGATCGTGTCATCGATTTTAATAACAATTTGTTTGCATTGATTCACACAAATGAGTGATGAGTTTGTTTTTCTTTCTCTCTATTTATCGCAAATAAATTATTCAATTCATTGTAGCACTGACTTGAAGACAGTGTTCAATTATATTAAACTAAAATTGTCTGCAAATCAATGAATAACTCATCAAATGTTTTGCATTCGTAACCAAAAAAGCAAAAACTACTCATTCGTTGGCACATACAGTGAGTGTATGCCGGACCACATGCGCCAACTGCTAGCAATAGTATGTTTCTAATGCCAACCTAATCATTACGGAATGGCCATAGTTTGTGTTATACAACTCAATGACCCTTTCCTCTGCCAACTGTTGACCCTATACTCCAACTCTCCTCTCCCTCTCTGCCTCTCATGCAAACCCACTCTCACTTATGAGACCTTTTTTGCAACTGTTGTGCAGTGAGACGACCACTACTGAAGCAAAGCTGCCATTAATGCACACAAAAAACACTTCTCTCTCTCTCTCTCTCTCTCTCATTCTCTCTCATATTCGGTAAAAAGGCTGCGAAAAGGACTCACTTTTCATATTTGCCGACTTTTATTGTGTCCACTTTATGCCCAACTCTCATAAAAACACAATTTGTCTGACTTTTATGTAATTCCCAAATTATATTCGCATATATTTTCAAGTTTTCGCAACCATTCCTATAAATATTTAATACATTTGTTAATTAAATACTATTTATTAGACGCAAACTACTGTATATCTGATATCTGAGGCACAAATGCAAAACACAATTGTATGCAATCATTCAAATCCATTGGTCTCTCCATCCATTTACACCATATTTCAAGCCATTCCTCCTGAAGCCATATATCCTATGCATGTGTTTCATGTGTTTTGCTGTTTTTTAGATGCAAAAAGTCGTGACTCAGCAAAGCGTCGAAAATTTATTAACATTTAGTGAAACATTGTTTTTCATCCCAAATAATACATAATACAGTAAATCGCAACTTGTTTTTCCTGAAACTGCATAAGACTTACAACTCGTCAATAATTTGAATCAATTTTATTTATCTATAAAAGAGAAAATCTGTTCAAGTCTTATGTCTTATTCAATGATCTCTAATAATATACATTCACAAGGAATGTATGGAAACGTGAAAAGCAATAAATCCATTATTTTATATTTTATTTACTAACGAAATAAGGCTTATATTTATTAGTATTTTTTGATTTATTTGATTCACGCGTTGCCGAAATGGACGCAAATATGAGTTATTTATAGCTTTTGAATACAACTTGTTTTGCGGACAATCGGTTTGAAACAAAAGCAAAGTGTTGTCGTTGTGTCCATAGCTCACTACCAGACCATGTATTACATAACCGGCCCACTCGACGGGGGTTTACCCATACATAATAGTAAATCATATGTTCGGCTCATTAACATCCAGTGCTTCATATCATCATAAGATCATAACTGAAGAGAGACTAATAGTATAGAGACAGCCATCCGGCCAGCGATATCCCGTCACCAAAAAACACAATCTTTTTTAAGCAATTCATTCAATCGACTCATGGCTTTCACTTTCTTTCCCACTCTTGCCTCTCATGCCTCCCTTCCCACGCACTTTCTGTCTGACCCTTCCTTATGGCAAAACCGGCACAAACTTCTTGTGCAACCGTTACGGACAGGAACGACATGTCTGCCAATGTGTGCATCTGTTCATGTGCTCCGATTGTGTCCCATTTGACCATCTCTTGCCTCTCTCTCCCTCCCTCTCCATTCTTTCTCACATACCCTCTCATTCTCTCTCACTTTCTTTGCATCTCAACGACTGTCTGCTTCACAATATAATTAACGTCAGACTCGAGTGAAAGTGTTTTCTTCACTGTTTTCTGCATTCATTTCCTTATGCTTTGCTTTCACTCCACTTTCCTCTCAATGCATTTCTTTCACTTCACTTATCTGTGTGTTTGCTTCTCTGCATCTCTCTCTCTCTCTCTCTCTCTCTCTCTCTCTCTCTCTCTCCCTCCCTCTCTCTCTCTCTCTCTCTGCAGACACACACATATACACACTCTTCTCTCTTTACGCATACAAATAGTGAGGGATAGATAGAGGGAGAGAATGCAGACACTAAAAGGTGGTGGATTGGATTGGATTGGATACATAGGCTGCATATAATTTGTTTCCCATAAACATAACCCACAACAACGTTAATTGCAAAATAATTATTTTTCAATTTATTGTCACATACGGTAGAGTTATTCTGTATGTTTATAAAACCACATTTGTGGTGTTTGTTTTAAATTCAGTTTTATTTTTGGTATATAAAACTACATAAAACTAAAATATTATTGATACTTAAATATTACTTAATATATTATACTAGACGAGAGAGAGAGAGAGAGAGAGAGAGAGAGAGAGAGGGAGGGAGAGCTGCAGTTTGAATGTATGAATTGCACAAAAATTGATTGTCAGTGACAAAGTAGGTTATATGCAATGACAATCTGATTTTCCTGTTTACAACATAGACACAACACAGCACCCGTACTATACTGTGACATCAAAATCACAAATATTCAATACATTGCACTACAATTTGTATTCAATTTAATTCTTTACTCTTTTAATGACTTACTCTTATGTTTAGTATTATTATATCGTTTATTATTCTCTAGTATTTCTCCCTTTTTATGTCTCACTTATTCTGTTTCTATCACTTATTCGAGTGTTTTATTCACTCTTTGAATAATTCATGAATTATTCCTTAAATTATTTTTGAGCTATTTTTTATTGAACTACAATTTTAGATACAATTGATATTTATATATTTATTCAAATATAAATATTTTTAAATAAAATGTATTTATATATCTTTTTAAATGATCCATATTTTAATCACAAGATTTTAGAGCAATTATTAATAACTTTGTTTTACGAAAACAAAATTTACTTAAAGTTTTATAATTCTTAAAAACAAATATAAATTTAATGTATTATTTTCAATATTAAAATGACTTGTTCTCATTTATTATACAATTCTCTCTCTCTCTCTCTCTCTCTCTCTCTCTCGTCTGTTCTCAATCACTGATTACATCCAATCATATACTGAATAATGTATAGAATTTAGGGCCAGAAATGTTGTGCTGACTTCAAAAATCTTTGAACCCTCGTCTATGACACACACTTATTGAGAATATCAGTACCTGTTTGTTGCCTTTCCTTAGCAGACATAGACATACCTGCAATCAACTAATGGGCCAACACTTGGCCTGGGATTCAATGTTTGTTTGTGCAGACAGACAGTGAAGACAAGTAGAAAAAATAGCTTAAAAACGGTTACAGGGGTTCACCATATTTTTTAGGCCTTTCAGGCATAACTCAACAAATGTTATGTCTCTCCCATTTTCGCCTATTTTTTGATCGCAAAATAAAAAACTTAAAAAATATTTAAACAATATTTCTGTTTGGATTGTATCTAGATAAATTGATTGTTCCATTTAATTTATAGTATTGTTTGCTTAATTACTTATGAGAAGTATAAGCTATTTATTCATCAAATGATTAATTTGTTTTTATATTGTTTTTTATTCATTTCCACATTTGTTATCATTATTTGAAGTAATATTAAATTTATAATTATTTCATTTGAATGAAATGTATAAAAAATTCACTTAATTGGCCTTAAAATCGATACTGATATATATTGTCAACTATATATATATGCTTATAACGTATAAATTAAGCTATTTATTGATTAAACTCCTAATTATAGTAACAGTTGATATATACGGTAAAAGTGAAAAATAAAACAAACAAATGATTAGAATATAGCGTTTGAACTCAATTCTCGATTCCTTAAAAACAGAGCATTGGGTTAAAGGTATATTAAAGTGCTTGGATATATTGCTTGCTTATATTGGACTCAATTTGAAAATACATTTTACGAGATGATAGGCAGACCGGGTATTATGTAATGAATGTGTTTTGTGTGCCTTTTTTCTCAGACTTCCTTTACCTATACTTTGTTTACTACTTTGTGAAGCATTTATTCATTGGTCGGCTAATGATGTGATGAACTGAATTGAAGGGTCAATGCCTTCCACACAACTAAACAATATTTTGTGATGTGTTTTGCGAAACATTGCGAAACCGTTGCACAACAGACAACACTGCGGGTCAGGTCATAGACTGGTCTACCTCTAGAAATACATAATAATCATATAATCCGTCTGACTATGGAATGGCATGCAATGCATTGCAATGCAGTTTCCAGTTCTTAGATAACAAACAAATCAATCGCCCGTTCATTCCTTACCTGCCCTTCACTTCACTCATACATAAGTCCTAAGAAGAGTCTCTTCTTTCAGTTTTAGTAAACAACATATTTTTTAATCAATTTCTTTGAAACTAAATTCAATTTATTTCAAAACATATTAACTAATAATCGAATTACTATACCACTAAAGTAAAAATCAATTTATTTTCAATTGCATAACCTTTTAACATACAGAATATTATTGTACTTGTAAAACATTATGAATTTCTTAAAACCCTTTAACATTTTATTTCCTTTAAATTTATCAATTTTTTTTGAAAATCAAATTGATTTTAAGGATTTAGTTCATTAGAAATTTCTTTAATACATTAGTTTTTGTTTGTTTTTAAAAAACTGCTAAATAAATAAATTGATTAACAGAAAATGTTTTCTAAAAATAATATCATGTTTAATCTTAAGTTTAGAATTACGATTAGAGTTAAGATTTTTATACGAATTTGTCTCACATTTAGCTGCGAAAGTCTTGAGATAATATCACAAATTTATTTGTAAAAAGATTTATTGCTTTTAAAGAGTTTTATACTTTGGGTTAAAAGTAATTAAGAACTTGTTTTTGGTCTGAAATCTTAAACTTTTTTATTGAGCGATTAACTTATTGTATAGAAAATAAGTTAGTGTGATATAAAAAGCACTTTTGCTTTCAATGTGTTTGAAAGGATTTGTGTGAATGTAATCATTGATTAGTGAGCAGTCATTAGCAACACCTTTGCTGTGGTTGTTCAGCATTGAATGCGTGAACACTGAGTTCAGCCATATTTGTGTCAAACCCTTCCTCTCTCTCACGCATTCATCCCTTTGGCTCCGCATCAGTAGTACAGCACAAGTAGTACATCACTGAAGGGATTGGCGACTAAAGGGCTGACAGTGGGCTGTCTGGGCGGTCGCCTACACTTACAACTGGACCACTGCTTCGTTCTATTCGATGCATCCTTTGCTTACTTATTATTATTACAAATGCATTACGAGTGCCATTCATAGCAGCGCTATTGCTTTCTAATTGCTAGTGCTTTATGTAATTGAATTTTAATTACATTTAAATACTGTATTTGTAATTAAGTTGTGATATTATTAAACAAATTAATATTAAATTTTTTTAGTTGTTTTTAAGAGCTAAAAATTTGACCAAACATTTGATTCGTTTTAATTAATTAGTATACATTAATTCAAGTGAAATTAGTTTAAGATAATAAAATTTATTAAGTTAAAAATAATCATATTATACCCAATTTAGTAGTTTTATTAAAATAATATTTTAAATATTATGTGATTTTAAAAATAATATTCTAAATATTTCTTGTCTGATACCGTACTTTGTATTTGCATTAAAATTTAGGATTTTTATAAGTTATACGAAATCTTATTTTAAATTTGATTAAAATTATACCAATTTAAAAGTATAGTAGACTTAGTGCTGACCCAAACTAATAAAACAGCAATAGTGTTGCTTAAATAGTAAATAAAGTCAAGACTTAAAAAAGTTGTATTATGTTTGTTGTTCAGCTATTTTTAAACTTTTTTCACCCAAACAGACAACACAGCCATAGAATAGAAAAAAATAAGAGGAGATAAACATTTTCGTTAAGTGCGGACCAGAAAAAACTTTATTATCAGACAGTGTTATATAACTGAGTTTAGCCAACAGTCCTAAAGTCCTGCCTATTTCTTGAGCCCTTATGCATTGGCCACAAGCAATCGCCAACCTTTTCTTTTTGAGTGCTTCAAAGTACCAGTGCTTTTGGCGTAGAGTTCAGTCGAGTTATAGTCTGTGCACATCAATGGATGGCAACAACATGTTAGGCATCGCAGCTTCAAAGCCTATGTCAACGGCTATTCTCACATAAAAAGTCTCATTCTTAAAGAGATAAGTTTGAAAATAAACTTTAAAAAAGTTTCTTTTTGTAATAAATAATCAAAAAATCGAGTGAAAAGCAAAAATTAAAATCAGTTTTCGTAGTCGACTGTGAAGTACATCTTCTGCTACTTTTGAAAATTAAATTATTTTCTAAACATTCAGTTCTGTCGCACTTCGCGGAAATGAAACTTATATTCACTTTGTATTCAACTTATTCTTCTTGAGTGCCATTGAAGAGCGCAAAAAAGGGTTGAAAACAACACTGTTTTCGCTATTCTTCCCATTTTTTTGTTGCTATTCTCTCGACTCCTTTCAGAGGAAAGAGTGCGTGAAAAGGAAAGTGTGGAAAGTGTGCGAAAGTGTGCGCCAATCGATTAGAAGGTAGAGTTAAATGTGACTCTCAATCGTGTATATGGTATGCATTTTTTTCTCATCATTTTCTCCTTTACCCACTCTTACACTCTCTTTAATACCATTTTATTCTATTGTATTATATCGTACCGTTTATACCGGTATACACTGTGTTTGATGTGTTTTTTATGTATGCTATCGGAGAGTTTTTCATTCATATTATATTACGATTATGTTGAGCTTACTTTTTTGAATCACCAATTATTCAGACATTTGTAAATTCTATGAAGTTTTTATTTTTTATATAAGTTTTTATATGAATTTTTTGTGTATTGACTATTATGGTATAAATGATATTTTTTATGTAACCTAGGTTGTGCTACCGGGGTTTTGAATTTCTTATAGCAGATGTAATCTTTTTTCTAATGATTGAGATGTTTTTTATACATTTCCGTTTAATTAGTCCGTAAATGAGAGAACATGTTTTAGATTTGAAAACAAATTATAAATGAAATATTAAAGAATTAATTTCGCTTTACTTGTATATCTCGACTAATCCTTTATTTAATTCCTTAAAAGTTTGAGTCAAAACAACTGAAGAATAAATGAAGAGATTTAAAAACATTTGATTCTTTAGAAAAGTTGATTCATTTGATTGTTTGCGAAGATTACGAGAAAAGATCCTAAAGTTTTTCGTTTAGAAATTAGGTTAAAGTGTGACAAATGAAGCTTTAATTGGGATATGAAATAAAAAAGAAACCTATAATCAAAGAAATATTATAAATATTAACTCAATTGCCTATAAAATGAGGAAAATTTAAGAGAAATTAAGTCACTGTTATAACAGTTATAACTAATATAACTGTTGTAATCAATATTTTTTTATTCTCTACTTTAAAAAAACGCTTCATTTTTGGTAAATGACTGCCAGTCTCACTAAGTCTGAGCGCACTGTACGGTAGTGTAGCTCATGGTGTGTACAATACAGTACCAGATACTGGTTGAGTATATGGTATGGTATGCATACATATATTTTTTATATGAGTTGGTAGAGCACAGGCATATCTCGTGGCATTTTTTATGTCTGCAATGCGCTCACTCCACACCGAAACTATTGATCCAAACGATGTTCGCCAGTGAGTGGTGTTTCCAATAGTAAGGTTTGGTCTGAAATGTGGAAAATGTTGAGCTGTTGTCGAACACTGTCTCTCATTCCAGTTATACCACACTTTCCACTCTTGGAAGACATCTTATTTACCAATTCTTTTAAATCTTTTTATCTCTTTTTCAAAGACAATGACTTATAACTCATTACTCAATACAATGGCAATCCTCGTCTGAATCTGTTATCATATCTGTCTTTCTATTAGAAATCGCTATCAAATACAATTAAATCTCAATTTTATATTAGTTGTTGAATATTTTTAATGATAATACTTGTCATAATTCTTGTGGTGATGCTGACTGTCCACTAATCCATTACTTGATGTCACTCCAAGTGTTGAATCGCTTTATGAACTGTAAGTTTTCCTCTATTTAGAGATGATTCAATTTTTTATGGTTTCGTATAACAAATACACGTTTTTCTCACTCTATGTGTGTCTATTAAAAAGAAGTTTATATTTGAGTCCTGAATATTCTGCGCCCATGTCTTGAATTTTGCAAAGAATTGTATTTAATATGAAGTATAGTTCGTTGCTATCGATGATTAATTGTAGACCAAAAGCCACAATCATATAGACTTAGCCATCAATAGCCAATGCCATAGCGAGCGGCAGTGTTGGTGATGGAGGGCAGTGTGTCATTGCCATCGAAAACGACAATTCAATAGTAGGTCTCCTCATCTCAAGTCTCCGTCATTTTTATTCTTCAATTGATCATCAATTGTACCATTTTGTGAATACTGTACACTACTGTACACTACTGACACAATCCATACAATCCATTATTAGAGACTTTTTTGCAGGACTGTAAGGACTGGCACGACTTGCAGCTGCCATTTGCATTCATTCATAATTTCTAAGTCAGCTTTTTTGTTATATACCTCAAAAACTACACTATTCTCCACTTTTTGAACACTTCTCCACCAAAAGATGCCCTCTCTCTCTCTCTCTCTCTCTCTCTCTCTCTCTGCCATTCACTCACTCTCACTCTCTAACTGACTGTTTGCTGATTTTACTCCAAACCCATATATTTGTGATATAACTTCACTTTCAATATTTCTCCTTAAAATGAATTTCCTCTAAATATTTAGTTATTTATTATGCATTCGATTGTTGTTTAGAGAGTGAGAGCACAGACTGACGGCTCACTGACTGACTGAACCATATTTTTGTGCTTTCAGTTCAATACAGTTCAATACAATTCAATAATTCTATTCAAATATTTTCTTTTATTTTATGTCTCGCTATTAAATTTATTTTCATCTTATAATCTATTACTGAATAATACTTAAATATCTATTATTTCATTTCAATTTATTTTCATATATTTTATTATCGCAACTTCTATTGTCGCTAATGTTTTTCAAGTGAGTTGAGAAAGTTTAGGTGAAATATATTGCTTTCATTAATATGTTTAATATATTTAATGAGAACTACTAATTAAGTCTAAGGCATATAATAAATGTTAAATTATCCGAAAACTTGCCAATAGTGTCTATCAATGTGTGTAAACTTCTGGCAAATATAAAGTCACGGCCTTGTGATCACTACATCAGTACTCGACATAAACTTAACTTTATTTGTCACTAAGATATGCAAATAATGTCAATATTTGAGGCTATGGTTAGTGTTCTAGTTATTCAATTCTGACTTATATTATATGAACACTACTTCTAAGAGAATACTTTTATATGTTTGCCGTGAAAATTGCTTCACTTATCACTAGTACTATTGATAATATTTTACAAGCAGTCCATTCAATAGTCAACACAAATACCGATTCTGTGGTCGAGATAGAGATACAGTTGAAAACAGATTTTAATTTTAATATACAATCGAAACTATTTATAAATTCTATCCCTTTATCGTTATCCCCGTTATGAGGCTGTGAATTGAAAAAATAACGTATTTTCAATTCACAAATAATATTCTGTTCATATAAATGACATTTCATTTGATTTTGGGTTGTTATCGACATTTGTAGGGTTTGTCTGTAAGTGTATGCGATATAAAAATGTTGTGAGACTCAGAGTTATCATTTGGTAAACAGAGTTAACATTGACTCTGAGCTTGAATTGCTTTTCAATGTTTTCCACAAAAAATAGGGATAACGGATGCCAACCTACTATACTCTCTCTCTCTCTCTCTCTCTCTCTCTCTCTCTCTCTCCAGCACTTTATTATTAGCATTTGGCTTTCGATAAGATAATAGTTTTAGACAATTGTTGTGTATTCAGTGCCATAACTGTTACATACCTCTTATACCCATAGAATATTCTGTTGAGTAGTTTTTCCTTTAAGAATATATCGCAGAATATTCTTTTGGCACAAAAAACTATATATACTATGAGAGAGAGAGAGAGAGAGAGAGATATCTGTATAAAAATCTACAGAATATGCAAAATAGACGATAGGAATGGCAGTCGGAAAGGCATCTAAAAAAAGTCAAATGCAGTTATTTTTTATGGGAGACACAAAACAACACGGCTTTTGGGCATAAATATTATATGCTCTCTCTCTCTCTCTCTCTCTCTCTCTCCAGCACTTTATTATTAGCATTTGGCTTTCGATAAGATAATAGTTTTAGACAATTGTTGTGTATTCAGTGCCATAACTGTTACATAAATTGGACCTCTCATTAATTTTATGCTTTTCACATATAATTTATAGGTATATAACAGTAATAACTTGTTGTGTTGTTGTGAATGCTTTTCATATTATTTGTCTACTAATACACCATTCGTTTAGGACTTTAACCTCATCAGCAAATAAAACAGTCAGTTATATAATCAGTTTAACAAATCAGACATATTTTTCTGCTTTAAACCAACAATTTCTCACAAAAACTCTCAAAACTCTCTCTACTCTCCACTCTATGTCTCCAATAAGAAACTCAAATATTCCTCTTTAGTCTATTTCTTTACCAAAACTCTTGAATCGATTTTTATCTCATTGTCTCTTGTTTATTAGACATAAAACTTAATAAAAAAGATTTTTAAAAGCTCTCCAAAAGTAATTTGATAGGAGTTATTAAAATTTAATACATTCTAACGTTGCGTATCATGCCCGCCATACAGTAGTCATACTCTCATACTCTTTGAGCATTATAATCTTAATTTTTTTTTATAATTTTCTTATATGCCTTCCAATGACTTTAAAATAAATATTCAAATGTCAGAGAAAGTCATTATTATATTTTTTATTTGCGAAAACAATTCATTCATTTACATAATAATCCATTAAAAGACTAGAGAGAGAGAGAGAGAGAGAGAGAGAGAGAGAGAGAGAGACACGAGAGATGAGTTGCGAGTCATACAACTTATTCTGTAATATTCAGTGCATAAAGGTTTCAAAGACTCGTAAATATGGTTTCGTTTCAAAGGCTTAATGTTATCCTGTTGAGTACAACTTTACAGGATTTGGTGCTAAAGGCTATGAGAAAACTGTATTCAGCTTTAATTGAATGCTTGCAAAAGAGTTTGTATTACAGTTACTGCTGTACTGTATGTGCACTGAAAATATGCCTTAAGAGCTTACTCTTCATTTTCTAGCCTTTCTTTCAAATTTTATGTCAAATGTAATCAATTTTTTGAGGGCCTTTTCTTTGATATTGTTTTTGTGTAATGTTATGAATAATTAATTCATAATGAATTTTTATGAATACGGCTTATTATGTAAGCATTCATTGAAATAACGAGACATTATATAATATTCATAAGGAATGGCAGAAAGCATTGAAATATGTTTTTTGTGAATATGTGTATACAGTATCTGTTGACTGGTCTTGAAATGCAAGCCATGAGTGAATGGAGTGTATGGAGTGTATGGCTGTCCGTATGGACGTATGGATGGAGTGGTGCGACACTAATTCAGTGTTTGCTGTCGTCCCCACATATCCACAATTCCCTCCAAACTATTTCCCAACATTTGCACAAATATTGCATATTATAGAAGCGGCCGCTTATCGTCGCAGTGGACGACATGCCGTTCCCTTGTGGTGCTGTACCTCAAAGAATGTCCAAAGGTTTAAAAATATGCCTTAAGAGCTTACTCTTCATTTTCTAGCCTTTCTTTCAAATTTTATGTCAAATGTAATCAATTTTTTGAGGGCCTTTTCTTTGATATTGTTTTTGTGTAATGTTATGAATAATTAATTAATAATGAATTTTTATGAATACGGCTTATTATGTAAGCATTCATTGAAATAACGAGACATTATATAATATTCATAAGGAATGGCAGAAAGCATTGAAATATGTTTTTTGTGAATATGTGTATACAGACTGTATAATACAGTATCTGTTGACTGGTCTTGAAATGCAAGCCATGAGTGAATGGAGTGTATGGAGTGTATGGAGTGTATGGAGTGTATGGAGTGTATGGCTGTCCGTATGGACGTATGGATGGAGTGGTGCGACACTAATTCAGTGTTTGCTGTCGTCCCCACATATCCACGATTCCCTCCAAACTATTTCCCAACATTTGCACAAATATTGCATATTATAGAAGCGGCCGCTTATCGTCGCAGTGGACGACATGCCGTTCCCTTGTGGTGCTGTACCTCAAAGAATGTCCAAAGGTTTCTGAGAGACAGTGAAAAACACTTGAATATCAGTGCCACTAAACCGGGGAAACAGTGATAAGGGGCGCAATTGGGGGCTGTTGTGTGAAATGATTGTAATATATTTACGAAATAGGGATCAGATGGTGAAGAAAGTCTCAATTGAAAGAGAAAGTGGTGTACAGTCTCTGCAAATGGTGTTTCCCTTGCTAAAAAGCCAAAGGAAATACTTTTTTGAGGGGAACTGATAGGGGGTGATAGGGGTGGTTACGGCAAGGTTTAGGCCAGTCGTATACAACTCGGTCTTCCAGACCTTGATCTTCATTGAAAGGGAAATCTTTTGCACACATTATAACACATAACCATCTTTTTGGGTGACATAACAATAGACCAGTCGAGACATGGATGACGGCCAATGTGTGCCAGACTTTAGGCTTTTCTGACAGCTTTTTGTGCGATTGACCTGATTTTGGATTCCCTTTCAATTCACGTTTATATCAAATACGAGACAAACTTAAGAAAAAAGTAAAGAAATACTGTCTAAACCCCGCTCTGCCTCTGCTTTTGCCTCACCCTAACATACATCCAATATATGACTGTATGACTGAATCATTTTTTCCATTTTTCCATCATTTTATGCAACCTTGAAGTCTCTCTCTCTCTCTCTCCCGTATGTAACCTCATGTGAGTCTTCAAGTGGTGATCGCGAGTAAATCTCTTATGGCATTCCCGGCACTCAAAAGTCTCTCTCTCTCTCTCTCTCTCTCCTTCTCTCTCTCTCTCTCTCTCTCTCTCTCTCTGCTCTGGTACCGCTTACACGGTCCTAGCATTTAATGTCTGATACTATTGGGTTAACTCCCCCTGCAATTGGATGTATCCACTACTGGTTCCCTACAAGACAATCCGCCTCTACTACTCTACTCCACTCTACTCGACAATCACTGCCGTTATAGAGGAGAGCGTCGATTGATTTGAATGAACGATACACTCATTCCTTAATAGTTCCTCAAAGATGTGAAGCAAAAAAAGTTCCTAAAAAACTCAAAATATTTTTTATACATTTGTTAATTATTTTTCAATTATTTCCTATAGAAGTGTAGAAATTTATGCAAAGATCAAAAACGAGAATGTGATCAATAGATTGTTATTAGTTTTTTCAATTATTATTCAAATTGTGTCTCATTTGCTGGAAAAGTGTTTGCAAATCAATGTATATGTTGTTTATGTGTTTCAAAGCAGTAAATCAAATACAATAACCGTATTTACTCTATACTCCAACCTTTACTTATCTAATGATTATTCGAGTTTAGTATTGAATTGATTTTCTTTCTCTTCACTCTTCATAAGCGCTCAAAACTGTCGACAATATATTTGATACAAACTTTATATACGATATATTCACTCATAACTGAGACAATGATTGCTAACCATATTATGGTGTGTATTGGTGGACAGGTTGGGTGGGCCCGCACTTGTATCGGGTACTGACGGAGGATGAAAGAAGAAGGCGATGCGTTGAGCAACGATGCCATCGATCATCAGTCACACCAGTCGTCGACAGAGACATCGATAACCACTTCGATTAAAGTGGAATCCGTTTCCTCGAACTCGACGTCCAACTCGAAAGTGACGAGTTCTACGAACGGCACCGGGAGTGGTGTTAGTGTTAGTGTCATATCATCACCACTTCGTCGGCCCAAAACGTCAGTCCTGGAAGCGGTGGATCTGGTCCGGGCCCAGCTGTACGGCAATGCACTGGTCACGATCGGCACGGACTTAGCAGCGGCTGCGGCGGCCGCCGCCTCAGGGATGCCGTTCTCGATGCCCGGCTCCGAACAGAACAGGTTTCTCATGCAAGAGTTGGCGAACGTGGCCGCGAGGAACGCCCTCTCCGGCGCCAACAGCACGCACTCAAAGTCCAGTTCCGACGGATCCAACAGTGCGTCGCCGCTGTCCCTGAGTCTGGGCGTCAGCTCTAAACCCGGACCCAAACCCCGCGCCGCCGACTCGCCCGGCAGTGGCTCGACGACCAGTACGACGACAGGTCAGGGACGGGACAAAGTGTTTGTGTGTCAGGTCTGTAACCGGTGTTTCGGGTATAAACATGTGCTTCAAAACCACGAGCGGACGCATACCGGGGAGAAGCCGTTTGAGTGCCGGGAATGCCATAAGAGGTTTACTCGCGATCACCACTTGAAGACTCACATGAGGTTACATACGGGAGAGAAGCCGTACCACTGCACCCATTGCGAGAGACAGTTCGTGCAGGTGGCCAACCTTAGGAGACACCTACGGGTGCACACCGGCGAACGGCCCTACGCTTGTGAACTGTGTACCAGTCGTTTCTCGGACTCCAACCAATTGAAGGCTCATATGTTGATACATAAGGGCGAGAAGCCGTTCGAGTGCAAGAAGTGCCTGGGTAGGTTCAGGAGGAGACACCACCTCATGCACCACAAGTGCCCGAAGGACGAGGCGAATATTGGCAAACCCAGACGCGGCCGACGCCCCAAAGCCTACGACGCTCTCATCTCTCCCGGTGTCGCTCTGTTGCGCACCGCGTCCGCAGACGAGACCCATCTGCCGGTTGTGGCCACCGCTGCCACAGTCTCGTCCTCGACGGCCGCCCTGTCCGCGGCCGCCACTTCCAGTTCCTTCTATCATCACATAACACCATCAGTGCCACAGGCGCCGCCTCCAGTCGCCCATATAGGGGGCGGTCTGCTCGAGTCGTCGGGTCCGTCGAAATCGCGCCGAAAGCCCCGGCAAACGATCCGTATATTAACGCCACAGCACCGGGAGATGTTTCTCACGGATCACGACTCCATTCAGACACAACCCCTCAATCTTTCGCTCTCGCCTTCACTTCAGGGACCGACAACTCTGCCGACAGGACTCATGTACTACACGACGACTGCCAGCGCCGATGTGCTCGACCTCTCCCGGTCTCGGAGCGACGACTCGGAGGCCGAACCCATTGAGGAGGAGGTGGACGACGAAGACGATGAGGACGACCCCTACATCTGCGATCCCTACCATCGCAGGCGTATTCACGAGAACAGTTCCAGTGATAACAATGGCAACGGAGGTATGGATGCGGACACTGATCACGAAGAGAACGGCAACAACGGAGCCATTCCTCTGACTAAACCTAAGACCACGTCGTGTTAAGAGAGAAAGTGATTCAATGAAAAACATAACTCAAGATAAGTAACGGTTATATCATATAAAGACAAACAGTTTATCCCTCTCTTTGTGTTCACACAAATCAAACCCACAATTGATTCAACATTTTTGTGTCTTTCAAAACACGTTTGGAAACAATTGATTGTTTCTTTAAGACTAAAACTAAATGACAAACAAAATAATATAAACTTTTTTTTCTGTTTCCTGATCACAAAATTCCTAATTTTAAGACTTCTGACAAAAATGACAATATTTTATGTTATGTTTGCGTTATATTATTGAATCACTTAATGCGACTAAACAAATGAAAACGATATTAATTTATTGAATAATTAATTTCTAATCGTAACGAAATACCTCATACAATATCTAGTGTTAAAACAATTTATAAATTGAATTGAAGAGCATTTTTTGATAAATTGAAACCAAATGCTCTGAAATACACACACAAACAGCAGCTCTGATATAATATACGATTATATATATCATCTCAAAGTCGGTTCTCTGTGTATAAAAAAGAAATATTGATTGAAATGAAGTGACGAAACAAACACTACTATTATTTTGATTCCCTTTTGATTGTGTAAAGTGTTTAACAAATGTTTAGAAAAGATTTTTTGTTATATTTCTCTTCATATATAATAGAAATGTTTTAAAATGAATGAAAGGCTCAGAATTGGTTTGGTTTTGCGCACAAATCATACAAAATGCGAGAATTACCTCAATTTGCGTTTAAATTAGTGTTTTTTGAATTACATTTAATACTTATTTTGTTTTAATTTATTGTTTTGATAATTATTTTATTTCGTATACATTCGACCACATAGTTTCATAATTTTAGTACAAATTTATGTGTTCTCTATATATACTGTGTTTTATTTAAACGGATCTCAAATTCTCAGAATGTATTACAAGAATAGTTTGAAATTAAAGAAAAGTTATCCGAAAGTCAGGTATAGTTTATACGAAACACTTACCAATCAAAGCGAATCACACCATAACTAAGGGATCAAAGAGTAGTCACTAAAAGCCAATAAATACCTCAAAAGAGCACTCTTTTAAGAGTGAGACTAAGAATATAAGTTTAAGTCTTAAAGGCTATCATCAGAAATACCGACAGCTTTAAAAAGCTTATAAAAACTTAATTAAATGGTTATTCATTGACACCTGGACATTTATGTCTCAATGAATTCGTAAACTTTAAACAATAACTGCTTTCTATCGAAAAATACAAAAATATTCATGAAATTCGTGAAGAATTGATTGAATGCTAAGAGATAAACGATAGAAAGGGTTATTGACAACTGAAACTGACATCAAACTGCAAAACTAGTTCCTCTTTTAATGTTTTTCAAAAAATATTTCCACTCAAAATATGTTTCATTCAAAATAATTATTAGAGATTAAAGTGAAAAATAGTAAAATAATTCAAAGATTAATCAATTGTTACAAACAATTTTTTGTCTAAAGAAGATTTATTTGCGGCGCAATGTTATGATAAATATATTATGTATTAATGTATAAAATATTGAAAACGACAAACGTTTTTCAATTAATTAATTATATGAAATTGATACAAAATTGTACATTATTTCCAAATTTAAAACAAATAAGTTATTATTATTATTAACTATTATTATTATTATTATTAACTATTAATTATTGATATATACCTTCATATTAATTATATATTTCCTTATTTTGAAAGAGACATTAATGAATGTACTGTTTCTGTCGAGTCTCTGTTTTTCCTTCAATTGTTTTAATTTAAAAAATTTTATTTGTGACCAGAAATCAAATTTCAAAACAAACAAAACATGACTAAACACTATTAGTTGAATATATTTATACAGAATATAATTCCATCATTAATACTGAAACTCAACTAATAATCAATTAACCATATATTCAAACCACTAATGAAAGTGTTTTGACTTATCAAATATGAAAGATTTTTTGTGTTTTGCTGCCAAAAATCAAAACAAAACGGGTTTTTGTCAAAAGTTTTTTCCATATTATTGTTACAAATGAGATAAAGTTGTGGAAAAAGCTTTTATCTGAAGATATCATCCATTAATATAAATACGACTTTTTATAATAAGCATTAATTATATTTATATTATTATTATTATTTTATTTTCTTTGAAAATTTTTAAAGCATTTCTTTTTTCAATTAACAGTTCCTTCAAAACAGTTATCTTTTTTGACGCAATTTCTATATTAATATTATTATTGATTTTGATTTATAATTATAACTAAAACTATGGTTTATGGTTCCTCTCAATAGGTTTATTAGTGCACATTGTATTGTACAACAAATTCATTGTATTCAACCAATTTATATATGAAAATCTGTTTTTAAGCAATTAAACAATTATTTTTAACAAAACGCTTATTTACTGAACCTTTACTCTAAACGTATATCAATCCCAAGCATTGAGTAAACATTTTTTAATACTAACCATTAAATCAGGAAAATTTCTCCCAATTTTGAGTAGAAATAAATCCTTCGTTTATAATGAAAAAAGTTTTTGAGAATTTGATTTTCAATCCCGAAATATGAACACAAAAAACAATAATCTATTCCATGATATAAAAGCATACACTCAAAGAAATGCCACTTTTTGTAGCCGTCCTTCGAAAGGGCTTTAACTTAAACGCGAAAAACAATTTTTCCTTAAAAAATGAAAAACAATTATTTGTTTTTCACTTTTCTTTTTTTTACTTTTCTTTTTGTTTATTTGCAGAAAATTCCCGAAAAATGTTTGAAAATGAAATAGAAAGCAAAGAATTGAGTTCTTTATATACAAGTGTAAAGTGAATACGAAAAAGTGGTCAAAAATATAGTACAGTATATGAAAAGTATTGATAGACTAGAGTGGAAGTGACGGGAGTTAGAGGGGAAGTAAAGGGCCGGCAGTTTGAAAGTCTTGTAAACAGCAAAACAGGCGATTGTTGTCTCTGTTGTGCCGTTCAATGAATAACTCAATCCTCGGACTCCAATCCCTTAGCAAAGTCTGTCTCACAAGCAATGCATTCAATACACAATTGTTGTCCAACACTACACAACACACAACAAAAAATAGTTGCGTCGATATTGGGTCAGACCAGACATAACATGTTTTTTCGCACGTAAATCAATAAACAAGACCTGAAAATGCATAACCAGACTAACACTAACCCAGTTTCCAACGAGAACTCAGTGCGCGTATTGTTGTTTACTTCTGATATTAAAAATTTTTGTGTCAAAAATAGGGTAAACTCTCTCCCAGTCCTCTCCCATCCTCTCCCACCGGCGCACTCCTATCGCAGATGTCTAACGATTTTTCATATTTTTATTTAAAGACATTTCTGAATAGTATTGAAAACTATATTGTGTTCACAAAACTAATGATTACGATTTGATAACTCAATGTTCAGTCCTTAAGATGTTTTGATTAGCATTTGTTATTGTGATAACATTGATCCCTTATTTTTCAAGAGATTTTTAGTTTTTGGGCAAAACTGCTTGTATTAGTGTAGACCTATACAACAGATGACCCGGACTTACAACAAGACTACCTCATTATATACACAATTGAATTCATATAATTCAACTGAAAAATTAGTCAAATTTGTTTCAATACACAAAAAGAAAGTGTTTTTTAAGTTTTACAAATGCATGTAATAAAAGGTCACTCGTATTGATGTCCCATTGGAACCCAATTTCAAAATATTTATGTCTTTTATAACTTTAGTTTCGATTTTTATTTTCTGTTTTTTAGTATATTTTGTTTTTTATATTTTATTATCTTATATAAGAGATAGTAATTATATATATTATATAACTATAAAGTAAACCAAACTCAGGCAAACAAAGCTCAGGAATGTGTCGACTAAATCATCAAACATTTGTAAATTGTATATAAAATTTAAGAAATATTAACTAATGATTATAACTCTTTGATTACATTCATCTTTTACTAAATGTACAATTTTTCACATTAATGTTATTGAAATATTATTATTGAGAAATTGTTTTATATTGTTCTGAATCTTTTCACACAAACACTTCTCTCTATTTAACAATGGCTTGAATTTATTTTCTCAACAGAATACAAATATAATGACTTTTAAACCATGTCTTCAATATTTTCATATATCAATAAAATTGAGTTTATTTTCAAATTATTTTTTGTTAGTTTATTACGAAAAAACTACTTAAGTACCCTTAAAATATATGTAAATTTTGAAAACATATTAGTCTAAGCCTTATGTTGAGTAATGATTGAGATGCGAGTTATTATCACTTACTTTTAGAGGAGATCTTATTTTTGAGAACAAAATCGATAGGAATTTAATTAGAAAAAACTTTTTTCGTAACGATAGAGTTATGGCTACACATTAGAAAAGGGAGAGAAAAACTACACCAAAAACAGTATTGCATTTATAATATGTACTTTAGGAGCCCTTTTAGTAATATATCAATCGATCAAGGTTTTACGCTATACTGACAGCGACTCAAAATTTCAGTAATGAATTAACTGTTTTTAAGGCAAATGTTTAGTCGCTTTAGTCTCCCATTCCTTTGGAGTGAATTTCGTGCCGACGAACAGAATATATATTAAAACAACAATTTCTCTCCTCTTTCCTATCTATTCATCATTGAGTCCTTCAGTCTCTCAGTCTTTCTATTGAATGAATTTTTTTAATTAATTCCAAACCGTTTGACAACTCGTGTAAGGGTTTAGGGTTAGGGATCCTCGCTATCGCCACACATATATCACACAAAAGCTAATAGTTTTTGGCTTTAATTGAAAGCACATAAACTCGCAAATAATTTGCTTTTCTCTCTATCATTTTATCGACTAATTATAATTAACTGAACAAAAAATTTCTATCACTTTATATGTGAAATGAAACAAAAGTTTATTTTGTCAATAAATTGTGCTTTATTATTTTTCATAAAAAACTACCAGAGATTTGAATACATGTTTTAATAAGTCATTTATATTCTATTTTGTGACCAAAATTATATCAAAAGTACTCATAATTAAAAAATATGAGAGAAATGTTTTCATTGAATATTTAGCAAGAATTAGATAAACATTGAAATTAATGCTTTCATTCTTGACGTCACTTCTTGTTTCTCCTAATCTTAAACACATTATAATTATTATTATATTTATTATAATTAGTAAAATTCATGTGTTATTAAACATATAGTTGGGGTCGGGATGTGTGTCTCCCTGTGAAAAGTGCATGAATGATATCATCAGTAATTAGATCCAAATTGTCTATTGATTTCCGTTCATGCGATTAATTCTTATTTTTAATTTTATTTTAGTTTTTCATATGTTTTACTCAATTATATAATTTTCATTTATTTGTATTTTACTCTCAATTTCAAAAGTTGATTAACTCCTAATTATAAAACATTTACAAATTGCGTCAAAAGTTTTAAGTATAATAATCACAAAATTCTGTTACATTTTATAATCAAAGAACAATATATCAAAAAATATTAAGTTTTATTCAAACACAATTCATACAAAAATTGTCTAATGATTTTAATTTCGATTTAATTGACCTTTATATTCGTACCACTTCAAGCATGAAAAATGATTTTAATTATTTAGACTTAAAAATTAATTGATTACTGAATATCAGAGATAGCATAGAATGAGACTTTTGTTTCTCAGTGTTTATTATTAGGAAAACTTGAAAAGAGTAGAGAATCTGAAAAATGATTTTAAGTAAACAACAACCAGAAGGTCCTCAAACTCGTGCCTTCGACTCAATTATTAAAGAAATATATAAATATAAATCAATTAATTTTTGTAATGAAATAAAAGTTAACGCCTAAACATAAAACTTAGCGAAATTGTAGATGAAGTGAGAAAATAATCTAATTTCAAAACATTCAATTGATATACAAATATATAAATAAAAGCCATTTTCTGATACAATGATAAACAAGAAATAAAAGAATTTCTTATTTTTTCACTAATAAAATCTAAATAAAATGTTTATTATAAATATTATATACGAAGAAATAAATGTAATCTTTGATGAAAAGGTTGTCCATCTTCTTAATCATATCGGCTATCGTTTCCCCCTTTTTTCAAATCAATGATAAATATCTCAAATTTTAAACTATTATCAACATTGATATTAATTTTTATCTCAATTAAAATTCTTATTATTGTATAAAAGTTTCTTAACACTGGTCACGGATTGATTGATACAAATATTCAATTGTTTTTAAACAAAATATATTCAATAAAAAGATTTAAGAGTATTTGTATGAATAAAATAGGTTTGAGTTGAACTAAAATTGAGTGTTTTTTATAAACGGGTTTTCAAATATGAAAATGAAAAGAGTTTTTATTTTTTCTAATAATTGGTATTTCATTTATATTTGTTTTGTGTGTAAAGCGAATGGTTTTCCGAATGATTAACCCTCGTGAAAATTAAATTCACATTTTTTTAATTGCGGTATTAATTCAGACTTTAATTTTATAATATTGTAATCAATTTTTGAACAATAATTTTACTTTTTTAGTGTCTATATTACCGGTGGTTTCATTTTCGGTGTATTTTTTATAATATAAAATTTTGTTTAAACACAACTAATTGTAATGTTTAATTCAATAAAATACTGTCAAAACTGAATCAAATTGAAAAAGATTTCATATATATATATATAGGAATATATATATATATTCAGGAATAGTCTAATAAATCGAGATAAAGATTATTCTTTAAATGATAGATAAATAAACAGAAATCAATTGGAAATCTATTTGATTCGTACCTATCATTGAAATGCAGTATTTCTCTTGAATTATCAATAATTGAAACAATGTTTGGTTTTATATCTATTTTCACTCTTTAAGAGCAAATAACGAAAGAAAACTTCTTTTCAATTTTGCTCTTAAAAACTCTTTCAACTTTTTATGTTTATATTGATTTATATATGAGTTTATATTATTGGAAACCGCAGTAATATTTTATAATTTATGATTTGATTGTATGGATAAAGAGAAAGAAAACACTTTTGAATTGAAAGTACTTTCAACTTTTTATGTTTATATTGATTTATATATGAGTTTATATTATTGGAAACCGCAGTAATATTTTATAATTTATGATTTGATTGTATGGATAAAGAGAAAGAAAACACTTTTGAATTGAAAGTCTGTAATGTATTGAATTGAATGGAAAACATTTGATTTATAATAATAACAGAAAATGCGTTAAAACCTGCGTTTAGACGGAGTTATGGAAAGTGAAAACCGATAGCAAAGAGATATTTTCCAATTTTCACTGCCCTTAAGGTTCAGTCAATACATTTTTATATTGAGATAAAATTGAAAATAAAGTAAATTCTGTGTTAAACATTAAAAGCAAACTATTGTATAAAAATGAAATTAAAGCCAATGTGTTCAACAATAATATACTTTTCAATACTTTTTTGCACTTTCGAGTGAAGTCCTCAGAAAATATAATAAAACATAATTATGTCATCATTTGAGAGAGAAAAGTATGTTTTTGTATGTTAACAAAATAATTTGCCATAAGTTTGTTTGTGTAGTGAATTTGATATGAATTTGAATAAATTTGATGATATCATATAAAGGGCCAAAACATTTCTATATTGCAAACAACATAACAAATAAAATCTCATAAACTTTATAATATAATACATGTATTGACTGTTCATTACTAAACGCATCTCTTCTATGAATTTTTGCATTCAATTCACACAAACACTAAATTATAAGTAAAAATCAAAATTAATTTTATTGTAAAACAATAGTTTCTAAAATGTCTAATCAAATGGAAATCATGTGAAAGGTATTGGTTTGAAAGTAAATGTAATGAATGAATAAAATGATTGTAAGACTTGAAGAATATGATCGATTCTCCAAAAGACTAAAAAAGTGGAAACCCTTTAACATTAAGAAAATCTGTATCTAAAGGATTCGGTTTGTAAATGGTTTGCAAATTTGCTCACATATTATGTATAAAACAAAATAAATTGTGTTGTTAATATATATTTATTATTAATTATTATGATTAGTGATGCACTCAATTCAGTTGAAAAAAGATTAATAAAATAAGTATTGAAAAAATCTTTTTATCATTTCTTTCAAACAAAAAGTTGTCATTAATTTCTAGATTTACTTCAAGTATTGATAATTTGTAATCTCTTTTTTGTTTTGTGTTTTCCATTCAATTATAATTTCTTATTATTTAAGTTAAACATAATTTTTATTCGTTTTCAAAGATTTTAACTATTTTTGACATTCAGTCGATAACTGAAAACCAATTGCTGAGTAAAAAGAGGCGATTCTTATATCGTTCACAGAATCAGTTTCAGTCATTTCATACAAACATACATTTAATCAGAAAATGTGTCTATTTTTCATGAAATTTAGAGATTAATTGTTTGAAATCATTTTTGTCATTTAATTCATGTTTTATAACGAATGACTGAAACTCTTATTTAAAGAGACGGTAAATGTTATGAATTAAGAAAGTAACGCATTATTTGTCTTATATTTTATCACAAATTGATTTATTTTATTGAATCACATTTTGCTGTTAATATAATCATTAAACAAAAACCAATCAATCAATTATTATGTAATTTTTAAACAAACAAATAAAATCTGTGGTAATTATTATTAAGTTTTGTGTTTCATATGATTTTACTTTTATTTGTTGACAATTTTATTTCAATTCGTAAACTAGAAAACAAACCTACAATGGAAATGTGTGCAAGGTAATTATATTCTAATCTAAATTTACAAATAAATATGACTTGAGAAATTATACAACTGTATAAGGGTAAGTTTTCAAAATTTCACAGTAATCCATTGATAACATATCAAACAAGGTATACTATGTTAAGTGTTAACTTACCCTTTCAGACCATCAGTTTGCGACTCGATTAGGATTTATTAATAAATTTTGATTCAGAATTGCTAAATATACCTAGTACCCTAACTAACATACGGTAGTCATTTGTATGCAATTTTCTATTCATTTAAAATTGGGAAACATTCAAAGATCCTGAATTTTGTATAGAGATAATTATAATTAAATAATTTGATGAGACATTTGATTGAAAACAAAAGAATTTATATTAAAGTATAAATCCAATGTCTTGATCAATTTGCAATTACAAATGATTTACAGTACAGGTAAATATAATTGAAATATAAAATGTGTAGAATTTTTAGATAATATACCAAAGAAAACATTTTCTATAATTTTAAATACGTGAATGAATTTGTATAACAATA
>CAJPVJ010000227.1:0-31400 GCA_905397405.1 Oppiella nova
ATAAAATTTTAATAAATTTCCAACATTTTTGTATAGTTTTTGTTAACAAAATATAATTGTAAATATTTAAAAATTAATTTAGAAATCTTACTGATACGATGGGACACCCGATACATGTATAAGACTCAAAATGGTATACAAATGCATAGGTAATGAATAGATTTAATTACACGTAAGGTATTGTTGTAACTCTAGTGCTGTATATTTTGAAACACAGACGCCTCAGGATAAGTAGCTTACGCTTGACAGAGCTCAGGTAGGTATTGAGAGGACAGGGAGAGATTGTCACACAGTACAGTACAATCCATTGTGAAGGCATATGTAGTAAATAGTAATAATAACAACATTAATGTGTTTTTAGTCTTAAAAAGTATACGACTATCTAATCCTTTATTATTTTGCAAAACAGTGTTATGTATATTATTAAAGATAATAATTTTTTGCTTTTGCTTTTACTTTAATTACACTTTAGAGTAGTCTCTCTCTCTCTCTCTCCCTTTCAAAATGATTGGTTAGTAAAATACAGACACTCCAGAAAAAAGTTTGACTTATTTTTTGCACATTAGTCGCTGAGAAATAAAAACATCTGAAAACCTACCTGCGCTTCACTTGGAGGGACAGTTGGCTTGTGTTATAATTTAAAATAGATGTGTGGCTTTAATTATAAACATAATATGATTTTTGTTTTAATATGTTTTTAGTTATAGATATCTAAGTTTGTTGCATTTATTAATTTAGTAATATTGTTATTTGGAAATAATTAATAATTTAAAAAATGTTTAATTAAAAAAGTAATAATATAATCATTTCAAATATTTTAAAAGAAGATTTTGACTTTTTGACTCTCTCTCTCTCTCTAAGAAAATTTATTTACTTATTGACAAAAATTAAAGAAATCTTTGCATTATTTAAAATTGAAAACAGATTTTCACTCTAAAGTTTTAAGCAAAAACAAAATCACACAAACAGTAGTCCGGTCATTAAGTTTTGGATTTCATTTGCCCAAATACAATTGTAATTTTACCAAAAAAATACTACGGTATAGTATGGACATTTAATAAACTGAAATACCCTCTAAACTAATGGCTAGACATAAGTTTGAAGTAAACTAAGAAAAGTTGACTACAAAGTTCAGAAACAAAACATAAAGAATACAGTACATTCAAAAAAAGATATTAAATATAAAAGTTTTTAAATATACAGTATACGTGTGTCGTATGGGTATTATAATGATAGATCTAAGGCAGTGAACGTCTAAGATTCTAAGGTATGAATTAATTTTCGCAAAAACATTCAAATTTTCCACACATTCAGCTTTTTTTAAAAAATTAAAATATTTTGAAACTAATGTTGTAGAAAAAACGTTTCTAAAACTTTGCCAAATAAAATACTGTAATCATTTTTATTTTGGTAACAGAAATATGTGATGTAATTAAAAATAAAATGGTTCATTTTGTAAATATTTTTTGAGAGTTTAAAATTATTGATAAAATATTTTAAAGTTTTATTGAGTGGAGAGAGAGAGAGAGAGAGTCATCGCATTTTGAGTGCATTCATACATTAAGAATAAATTCAAAGATTAGATAAAATATAATTAAAATGTTATAGTTATAATTTTATTTTGAAAACGATTATACAGTATATTAATAATAAAACTATTAGTAATTGATATGAGTTGAGAACATACAAAAAATAAAAATCAAACTAAAAATAATTTTAAATAAAAAGCATAAATATTGTGTACTGTTAGAGCTAATTAATAACTGAATAATATAGTAATTAAATATTACATATAACATAGATATAATGTATACGGTACTCATATACTGTATATATTTTAATAAGTGTGATAATATAATTTATTTTATTTTAGTTTAGTTTTGTTTGACACCTATGAAATGACAACTAAATGAATGGCAGCCAAACAGACACCTGGAAAACAAACAAAACTTAGAGTCAAACTCTAATTAACCAATAATTAAATGAGAAAATAAACCAATTTGATGGCATTGGAATGAACTATACTAAACTTGGTTAAAGAACATTTGATCACAGCTTAGGTAGTCTTTTTGTGATTAGTAATATTATTGGTAATATGTTTATCTATAGAAGAAATTTTCAATTAAACCCTTATTGAAGCTTATTGTATATGAAAAATGGCACTTTTTAGGTTCTTTAGTACAGAACTTTATTATACAAAAATAGTACAGTATTATTTAAATTTACTAATAATCAATAAATACAAAATAATAAGTAATTATAGTTATTAAAAGGTATGGGCCCACTAACATGATTTAGATACTGCAACCATTACCTACTCAATGGCATATAGAGCTCATACTTATGACTATAATTTAAATAAATAAATATAATTAAATAAATTATCACTAATTATGCGAAACTAATTATACGGAATGACTGTATTTAATGACAAAAGAAACGGCACATTCAGTCCAATGCGATTGTGTGCCACGACCAACGGGCACATCCAGGTGCCCGACCACTGTCTCCCTACTGGAGTTGCCATACAATGGCAAACGGACCACTTGTTGGCTGTCGTACGGCTCGGGACCATCCTTTGGATTTATTAAATATATTATATTATATTAATTAAAATATTTATTGTATAAATGAATGATAAGTAAGTGGTAAATAAGCAATACAGACTAATCACTATAATCCTTATTAGATTTGTGAGAATCTATCAATTTAAATGTACACTGCTCAGTATAGTGAGATGAGTCGGTGTATTGTATTTTACGGAATAACGAAGCATTTATGAATTCAATGAGAAAACTCTGTTCATTAAACTTTTGAGTTTTTCAGTTGAGATCCCAATCAGAAAAATATTCATTACTTTTTGAATGTCTTATATATATAAGAATTGTTAGATAAGTAACAATTGTTTTGACAATAGGGTTGACGACTTTTGGGCTGCTATTCGCAACTGTCTGTCCTTTCAATGTTAAGCACAATAGCTTTATTATATTAATAAGAATCCCATAAAAATATAAATACAGTATAGGCGTCATTCAAAAAGTAGGTACGCAAAATTTTAGTCAAAAATTGACCCCCATACACGCCCATCGTGCATAGGAGTTTAACATGGGGATGCTTTGGCATGACCCCCTCCCCCTAGCCGTGTGCGTACTTTGTGGATCACGCCATAACTAATTTCATGTAATTCTAAATATCTGAATATAACTTACAATACCGGAAATATACACTTATATTTGTGGCAATTAATAATTAATTATTAATATAATTTTTCTAAATTAAACCTGCTCATTCTATCCAATATCCCTATCTAATGTTAATTTAATGGAAACAAAATATATTCCATACGTTTGATAGAAAATGGAGGACAAGGGGCGGCATATCTGATTGCAGGGGACTGTCTTGCGTACAATCCCGGAGCTGTAGGTCATCATAGATCGCGCCCTCAATGGCAATACCAGTGAGAGTATAGCGCATCGCCTGTGCGCTACCTGTGCTGAGAGACTGTCGACCCCACGCGCAATATAGCCGCAGCTGATCCACAGTCGTGTTGAGGCTCCGGGAGGCCTGTTGTCTCAGAGCGTTCAACAATGAGTTCGGTTGAAACAAATGAGATAAATTAAACTCCTGTTCCCCTCTTGCGTCGGACAGGCGTTTAACCTCTGAAGCCATAAACGCCGCGCATCTCATGAATGTATCGGCGCTTTTGGGACCATTAGGCCATTGCGTAAGCCATGGATCAGGTGTCTCATTAATGGCCAACTGGTCGCCTATGAACTCACTATCTGTGCCATTGATATCCCCGTCCATGCGTTGGACGAGTCGCTGAGTTTGGCTTAATTCTGAACTCAGGTATCCATCGATGGGTGAACCGGTAGCTGAGGGTCGGCCACTCGTATCGCTAAAGGTTTTATTAATGTTAAGTTGTCTCCAGAGAACCCGCAGTCTCTCCAACTCCTTGTCCCCGGATTTGTCTGAATTGGTGGCATTTTCTAAGACGGCCAACCCTTTCGTGAGTCGACTTTCAAGTGCCGTTTGTCTCAATTTGTCGACATTCCGGGACAGACCCAACACCGATATCTCATCCGTCGGGTCCGTGTCTTTACTACTATTATTGTTGAACCAACGGTTGATCAGCGCCTGTAGTTATCATTGTAGTAAAAAAGTGGATAAAAGTAGAGTAAAATTTGTCAAGGAATGTGTAATGTTAACATTTCTACGGTACTACTATCTAATAAAATAAAATATCTCATAAAATATCTAATAATTTGAATATTTATCTAAACATTTAGATTCTGTATATTTGTTAAATTGTAATATTGAATATAAATGAATAATTTAGTTTATTAAAAAAAATCAATTTAGATAGATTAATTAGTAAATATAATACAACCTAATAGTAAAATTGGGTTTCAATAAACATGTATTAAATAATATTTGTCTCTGAGCTGTGCTGTAAACCTAATTGGTATTACAAATACATCACTTAATCTTTTTATACCTGTAGTATATCGTTGTCGACACTGGTATCCAATTTACCGCCGTATATAACTGCCCCCAATATGCCGCGTATGAACTCCGGTCTCAAACGTCGGTCCTTCTCTGTGAGGACTGTCTGCACGACATTAGACGCCGACCGGAAGTCAGTGAACCCAAACTCATAGGCTTTGGTCCATCCCTGGGGCACATAATGTCGGCGCTCGCAGCACACGGCGTGTAAATACGACAATATCTTGAGCTCCGGCACCGATACGTCTGCTGTTAAAAGTTTCAATTGGTGCCGAAGTCCCGGCGCCGACTCATAGGCGTACTTCACAGACATCTCGAGCAGTGAAACGGGAAATTCGACACAACTTTCTGTACAGAGTATCACAAATGTCTGCTTCCGATTAGGGCTGACACTAATGTTGGCCGCCATTAACATACGCTGCAGCGCCGGTAGCCATCCAATTACCAAATGAAGGTTTGTGAGGCACAGGAGCTCAATGTTGTCAGCGCTACCGGTGCCGGCGATTGCTTGTTCGGCCTGACCTAATACGTCAGAACCCATCGATAATATAGTGAACTGATTGACTCGTAATTCTCCAGCGATTTGTTGGACTTCGCCGGTTGGGTCGCTTCCCGGGGCTGTCATTATGAGCGCCACCTTCTTATCCGAGCCATATATTAGTCGCACAAACTCTCTGACGTTTATTGTGTGGTCAGCCCGTAATGTCTGTCCTTCTTTGGGACATCTCTTACGGACAAACCGCTCGAATGTGATCCTGTCTTCAGGAAACAGCCCTCTGGACACGTATTCATACATATCCTAAATCAATGCATATGTTTATCAAATCAAACGCATATTTCACACAAAATATCAAATAAATTTAATTATATAATAATTAATTATATAATTTGTATTAATATTATGGGTATTCATTAAATCATTCATTTGTCATACAATGATAACACATTTCATCACTTATTAATATTAATATTCAAAATTATATTAAATTTAGGTTCAAAGTTTTATGAACGGCTAAAATCAATCATACAATATTAATTAATACAACACTTAAGAGATAATTAAAACTAAAAATATGTTTAGAAAAATAATTCCAATATTATTTAATAATATACCATATATGATACAACACAGTAATAAGTTTTTGTTGTACTATTGATAAGAATCTAAATTAGGTTTTCATATTTATGCAATTATATTTGTTTTAACTATATAAATTATTATAGAATGTTTTATGTATGTGTGAAATTAATTGAAAAAACTGAGTTGAAAAGAAAATATTGCTTTTTTTAATTATTATAATTAGGTCTCATTTAAAAAACAATTACTAAATCAATCTCTTAAAAATAAAACAAATCACATTTGAGGCATACATTATATTCCTATTGTATATCTTATTTTTCACTAAATATCCGGTTATAGTGAACAAATTATCGGCTATACAGTAATGTACTGAAGTGTACTCTATAATATAATTTGGCTTATTGTATGGTTTGTGAGAATATAAAATAATGATATTATCATTGACCTAAACTTTTTATTGAAACTTTAAATTTCAAAGCCAAAGATCTTCTCATATGATTACATTTAGTATAAATATGAAATTTAGTTTTATCGATAAGATTGAATATCTCATATTTTAAATAAATTTTGATTCAATATAAAACAAATCATATTATTGAATAATTAGTGAGATATAATGTATATTAGGAAACAATCTGTATGAAAAATCAACACATTAAATGGCAGATATTTTTAATTAAAATTCATTTTAAAAATAAAAAATGATAAACATATTTATGTATAATATAAAAGTGTTCTGACAATGTATCAAGAAAATTATTTATAAAATTAAAAGTAAATCATTTGTACTAAAACGAAAATTCAAGATATCGTACCAATAATGAAGTATTGGATTACCACAAGATCAACACATTTATGATTAGCATTAATTTGCATATAAATACAAATTGACTGTAACACTCTTCCGTATTATAAATTAAAACAAAAATATTAGATCATTAAAGAATGTATGAATGTATTAAAAGTATTTATATCATTTTTATTATAAAATTGAATTCTCATAATGTATAAAAGAGGTCAGTTATGCTAAACACATGATAGTGAATGAAAATATTGTGTAAGCAAATTAAATTCAAATACAACCCGTCCCTAACCCATGGCATAAGTAAGGATCCAAATTGTATACTCAAAAATCTATTTATCTATATTCTAGCAAACTCTAGCATAGCATACTCAGTGCATAAAACAACAAGGCTTACCTGAAGTAACTGTTTTGGTGTCAAATCCTTATACCTGTTAAGCGATTCCCGAAATACGGACTCGTATTCTGCGACACCGAACCGATACATAGGCTTCAGACTAACTAACTCGCGCACCAAGAAATACAGGTGCGATGAGAAGTGCGCCAAAGACTCGTATTCAGCCCTCTCCCGCTGCAAATCAGTGGCCAATTTTGCAGATTCCCGGAGCGACTGTTCAACACTAAGGGCTGATCCCTTCAGTTCATTGAGACTCTGTACGAGTTCTGTATTATTTAACAGATTTCCGGTCGACTCCATAAGTTTTGATAACAACTTTGACTCCAATTCCCTTAACTCCGACTCTAAGCGTAACTTTTGTCTCTCAATTTCCAGTTTTTTTGCCTCCAGTTCCGGGCGCCGGCACTCTATCACCAAACTCAACAGTCTCGATGACATACCGCTCCCACTCGGCGATAGGTTTATAATATTAAAGAGCGGATCGTCGGCCACACCGGCGCTCAACTCTGGGCCGATCAAAAAGAGTCGGAAATTTCTATTATAATCGACTCGTTTGTCGCCAATGAATATCCAGTTCCGCGAATCGATGCCACCGTATATCTCCTTCCGTAGTACTGGTAATAACGGAAACTCCAGGCGCTGAAAATCATTGATCACTAGAGTGCGGCCGAAGCGTAGACTCAATTCCATGACTTTAATCCAATCCCTACTCCGAGTGTCCGTAATCTCGCAGTTGGTCTCGAAGGCATTGAGAGCTAGTATTTTGCGGGTCGGGTCGCAGATAAACGGCGTCTGGTGTGAACAGAGGGCACCGGCGCTCACAAACACTTCCTCTTCAGTGGCACTGTTAAGGAATGCCTTCAAATAGAGTAATCATATGTTCATTACATAGAGAGCTAACAAATAAAAATATGGGCAATACATGGCATTTGGTGACAAATACCTGCAAATCAAACTCCGGAACCGCCAGTGACTGACAGCACAACTGAAACAACTGCCGGCGCTTCTCAGTGGACGGTTCGTCACTACAATACACTACATAAGCGCTGGCAATGATGGCCCGAACGGGTAGTGCCGCCACCATCTCCTCAATATCCCGGAGCTGTTGTTTCCAACGGCTGAACTCACCGCTCAAATCAGTAATCAATTTCTCCGATTGACTCAGCGTTTGGTTCGTCTGTTTGAGGCCGACCTCAATCTGCGCGGCCTCTACTGTCACGTGATTGAGTCGGTCCCTCAGAGCACCCACCTCTGTCTCCACGCCTTCCAACTGATTGCTCAGTGAATTGATGCGGGTTTGAGCGGATCGGAGGCCCGACTCGAGCCGATTCTGTTCGTCTTCCAGAGGCTTAATCTTATGCAACACTCGACTGAACGCCACGTTCGCCTTCACCCACTCGGCCAACGGTGCGGCCGCTACTGACGCCCGTCTGGCCGCCGATGCCTCGAAACTGTCGCTATGGTTCTGCAGCAGAGACTCCACCTGTTTGGCCATCAATTCACAGTTTTATACCATTTAATGCATATTTACAAACAATTTAATATTACGTTTAATTTTAAGTACTAATTATTTAGATATTAATTATCAATATTCGCTTTTAATTAACTAATAGAAATAAATTGAGAGAGAGAGAGAGAGAGAGAGAGAGAGGGGGGGAGAGTAACTTTGAAAACTTTTGAAAGAAAATTCAATTTAAAGATATTTTTACTCTTTTTTAAATTGTGTTTCAACTATACTAAATGACCAATAATAATATGATTAATTAACTTAATCATAAATCTGCTTCAAAATATATCCAGAGAGAGAGAGAGAGAGAGAGAGAGAGTCTTTAATGAAAAATAAAAAATGCTAAAAATGGATATTTTAAATAAATTCCCTATTCTACTAATTAATAAAAATGTTTTTACAATTTTTGATATAATAGACGTGTTTCCTCTCACTGATTAAATATTTTATAATTTATAGTTACGAAACAATTGTAATTTTACAAATGACTGAATATAAGTGCCTATTTCAAGATTCGGAACAATAGTGTGCATATATTCCCAATATAATAAACATTTGTTATCAAACTATTAGTATAAATAAAATCACTTATTAGCGGATACAGTATTTAGCATTTAAGTTTTCGTGTTTTTCTTTGTTAATATTATATTTATTTAATACATTTATTTGTTACTCAAGCAGTCATAGCAAATGTCAAATAACTTTCTAATCGGCTATTAACTTTCTGTTAAAATTAAAAAGTAAGAAAAAAGTGATTAGAAAATAAGCTAATAGTTAAAAGTAGAGATAAGAACGAGTAGAGAGAAAGAGAGAGAGAGAGAGACCGGTTATAAAACAATTTGAAAATTAAAGCTTAAATTAAAATCAAAAACTGAAAAGTTTTAATTATTTTTGATATTAGTTTCTAATGTCAAAAATAAGTCTAATAAACTTATATTGAGTTAACTTGTATACAATTGTATAATAGAAATATTAATTATTTTTGTTTCACTTCATTTATCGTCACATCTTTTCTACAATTGAAACACAATTTAAAAAAGAGTAAAAATATCTTTAAATTGAATTTTCTTTCAAAAGTTTTCAAAGTTACTCTCCCCCCCTCTCTCTCTCTCTCCTCTCTCTCTCTCTCTCTCTCTCACTCACTCACTCACTCCCTAGTTTCCTAAAATTGGAAATCAATTTTTAATCATTGAAACAAAAACTTAAATATATTATTAGAGTTGATTTTTTGAATACATTGACATCCCATTCCCATCACTTTTATATATAATATATTGTATTTTCAGATCATTTGAATAAAAATATTATTTTCTACTCCACACATTAAGTGTAGTTTTGTACTAATAGCCTAATAATTGATACTAAAAATTCTAAACATTGATGAGAACATTCTTTATCAAAGTATACTGGTACAGTATTACATATTCAATGAATTTTTATTTAGATATACGAGTATATATAAAAATAATGAAATCCAGTATGTAGAGAATTATTGTTTTCATGACCATATTCTAGATCAAATTTTTAAACGTTAAATACTCAGTACACAGATATAAATAATATAAATATACGCTAATTATTTAATTTTTTCCATTAGTTCGTAGAACATTATAACTCGAATGTATGAATGAATTCATAAATTTGTTATAAATTATAACTTATAATACATTACTCCTTAAGTAATATACGGTATAATACTGTATTACAATATCCTGTATAATATAATCTAAAGGGGATATTAATAAAAGTCTCTCTCTCTCTCTCTCTCTCTCTCTCTCTCTCCCTCCCTCTCAAAACTAACAAGTAAGCTTAAAAATAATTTACCTCAAAATATCCTCAAATCAAAAGCAAATATTGAGAATAAGTAAAATAATTTTCTATTATCTATTGATTTAACGATTGAATGCATATTTCTTTTTACTCGTCCTATTAAATGAAAAGACTTTTAAAAACATTTTAAAAAGCATTACTTTTAATGTTTCAACAAAAAAAACCAATAAATCAAACATTGGATGGCATTTGATATTCAGGTTGTGTTTACAGACATTTCAAAGTAAAATTAATACAAAATACTTCTGCTATAAGGACTGAGCGGGTGAGCGAGAGAGAGAGAGAGAGAGAGAGAGAGAGTAGCTGAAAGAGTTCATTAAACTTATTAATTTTAGACAAGAATTCATACCACGAAATGTCAAATAAAGTGAAAATACATTCTGGTATTTGTGGAGCCCTCCCCTCCCATAATAAATACGAGTCTCACTCTAATAGTATTAATAAATTAAATGCAAAATGTTGTACACATATCCAAAATATGATTTAAATTAAGATGTCTTTGATCAAGAAAGTGGAGTATTTGTATTGATAAATATAGCATTAGAATCTTAAAAACTATACTAAATGACCAATAATAATATGATTAATTAACTTAATCATAAATCTGCTTCAAAATATATCCAGAGAGAGGGAGAGAGAGAGAGAGAGTCCTCTTAATTTTTAATTACAGAATTAATACTCTATAATAGTAAGTTAATGTATATTTAGTTTTTATTTTTTGGTGGATATAAATTTATATTATTATATATCTGTTATCACATGGAAAATCTATTTTTATATTAAAACTCACACATCCCTTACTTAAAACAGGTATGTGTGAAGGAATTCCCATAAATATACAGGTGCTAACATCTTAACCCTACGACACCACTATTCGAGCGACTCATTATTTTTGACAAATATCTTATTTTTCGTGAAAGTAGTTTAAAGAGTAAAATATATTTAATCTAATTATTTGTAATTATTGATAGAAATAAACTATTCATAAGTAAGGATGGCCATAAGCCCAAGCCCGGCCTGGCCTTTGCCCGGCCCATTAAGAAATATTATATGCCAGGCCGAGGCCGGAGGCCCCTAATGTTTTGGGCCGTTGAGGGTCAGGCCGAGGCCCGTGAATTTGGCGCCTATGGCTATGGCCATCCTTATTCATAAGTATAGTATCGACTGACAGACCTTTACTCTCATATCTGGAGTAATCTTTCGACTCTCAAAGTTCATGATCTCGTCTTTGACGCCACGCCTCGATAGGAAGGACTTCATTGACACCCAAGAGGTGTCGTTGACACCCATTAGTCGTAGTACGCCCTCAAGTATATCGCGTATGACTTCCGGCGGCGCTCGTAAAGACCGGATCTCCGCCAACGACTCCGACCGAATGGAACCGACGGCCTGTTTGGCCTGATTGAGAACCGGCTCTATTTGCTTGAGTTCGGCGTCGATTTCCTTCTTTCGCACCGTTAGCTTTTGGGTCTCACGTTCAGTGCGCGCTCGGATGTCCTCCAACTCCACCTTCTGGTCTTCCGCGCCGTGCATTGAATTTGTGATCAGATGTAGAGCATCGTCCGCCTCCTGGCGTTTGGCCGCCAACAGAGCCTTTTGTTCGGTGGCCTCTGACCTCAGTTTGTCCACCTCTGCGCCCGCCGACTCCAGTTTCGATACGCCTATAGGGTTACATCATATCAATCAATATTACTAACTAAATTATATATAAATTTATATATGAAAAAGATCCTGCACTGTTACATTAGTAGGCAAAATAACATGAGATTTATTCATTCATATATAGCCCTAAAAAAAGTCAAATGAATTAGTTTTTCCGCATAAATTCATCATTGATTAGGACTATGTTAATAATTTTGTGTAAATTAGTAAACTATTAAACTTACAGTATATTTATACACATAATACATAATACATATAACATATTAAATAACTTTATCGGGTTTTCTACACACCTGTCAGCAAATGTTCGCTATGTTTCTCCAATTCTTGTGATTTTTTGATCAGAATTTGACAGAAAACATGAATTAATGATAAATATTTTCGCATATGTGCTTGTTTGTCTGCAAACAATTCATATATTTTCACGAAGTTTTGCGATAATTCTTCGGCTACTGGACCACCGGTTCCCGTCACTGCCCCTGTGATTAATGGTGGTAATTGTATGAGCGACTGTCTGGACCATTTAGCACAGGTATGTATGTGACACACCCTACTCCACATCGACTCATTTACGCCATTCAACTCACTGATCACTAACGCGATTCTGACCATAGACTTGCTGTTTCTCGTACATAATATATCGTATATTTTGTCCCTTAAATGCCTTATTAAATGCATATGTATTTCGTCCACAATTATCAATACTTTTCTCTCCTCCCGTTCCTCATCGCTGACCAATAGTGCGCTCAATTCAGCGCCCAATTGTTTCTCATTGTAGGCCTGTTTTGGTGACCAAATGGTATCGTATCCGAATGAGTGGCTAATGGATTTAAGAGCCACTTTCCTACCGGTGCCGCTGTCTCCTACCAGTACCAGACCCTCCATCTGACAGTTTTCGTTATCCTTCAGAAAGACGTTGCATTCGGCGAACAATGCTATCGTCTCCGGTATTAAAGCCAACACCGGGTCTTGTATTTCTGTCTCATTGATCCACGAGCTAACGGTCCGTTTGATTTGTGCACTGAACTGATCGGCGGTCTGCGCTGAAAACTTTGACGAGCCGTTAACACTGGCGTACACTACATCCCTGTCCGATGAGCCAAATATGTTGTTGAGCATCGAGTCTAATATATGCCTACCGGAGTCGGCCTCCAGTTGACTGTAAAATGCTCTCCAGAACTCATATCTACAGGAGAGAGAGAGAGAGAGAGAGAGAGAGAGAGAGAGAGAGACTGTGGTTATAAAACTTTATTTTGTTGTATTCGTACCTCAATACCGATGCATTGATATCAGAGTAATGTCTGAGCGATCCTATGATCTCGACTCCAACCCTAAGCCAATCCAATGGCTTTTTATCACTATATGTCTGCAATTCTTTATACATTTTGGTAAACCCTTTGACAAACGCCTGTCTGTATGGGCACTGATCGGGCATTTTTGCCAAAAATATGACTTCCAATTCAGCCACTGGGGGCACCTCCACGTCCACCACATGCATTAATGACAAAAGTCTAGTGTCCACATACTTGAAATGGGTGCAGGTGGCCACTACCTGGAACCTAGACATTTGGCACCAGTCGTAGGACAAGTCATCGTATAGACCCCCATATGTGATGAGTTGTGTGAGCAGTGCCTGCACTGACTTTGTCTGCCACTTGTCTGCGCTCAACAGTTCAATGTTCTTCACGTATAGAATTATCTTATTGTTGGCCACCAATGATCTCCATGTCTTGGTTGAGCCGGTGGTGATTAGAGTACATGACTTCTTCAGTGCTTCGATTATATGACTGGCACCGGTATCAGGCGTGCAGTTAATGGTCACCGTATGTCCCGTTGACAGCACAGTTTGCATTGCCAGAGCACTCTTACCGCATCCCTTACTGCCGGTTAATAGTATGTGACTCTCGCTGTCGATCCACGGCTTCATTAACTCCAATGCCTTCATCACAGTTGGCACCGGTATTAGTGGTCCTATAGTTTTCAAAATATATCACATATTAATCCAACAAATTATTAAATATACAGTAATTGATATTTGACTTATAAATTAAAGTTTCATAATTCAACTAGATATATTGTAGTTCAATCAAACGACTCCAGTTTAATTCTTAACGGTACCAAACTACACTGCAGAAAAAGTATAATACAGTAGATTTGTACAATAATTTAGTATAGACTAATCTGTATATTATATAAATTATATAAAAGTAAAAATATTGAATTTACAAAAACCTGATTTTAAATTGAGTTTCGCATCAAATGTCTGCAAATTTCTCTGAACTCGAAGAATTCCTTTGATGGGATCCGAGTCCTCCCGTTTGGCATAACTTATATGCGATAATAGAGTGCGAGTTAATGACACCCATAGCCTCCTATCGGTCTCCGATATATATCTCTGCAGTTCTTCACTCGACACCTGCACATCCAGTTGCTTGAGTCCGGCGCTTAACAGTTCGGGGTATTTGCAACCGTTAACACACACGACACCCAATCGTGATATAGTTGCCGGCGATGCAAAGGCCAGGGATGTGGTCTCGAACAGCAGATTACAGCGTTTGGGGTCAAAGTTGATTCGTTCGCCGGTTGGGAGGGTTAGTATGCGATTGTCGTCGAGCACGGAGTTCAGGGCCTCCACCCAATCCGGGTCTATATCGCCATCAAATACAAGCCAAAAGTGAGTGTCCGACTCATCTCTCGCTATTTCCCGGGACTTATGTGTCAGTAGGCCGTCCCGCCACTCCCGGGTCTCCTCATCCACATAACCCAACAGTTGTTGTCTGGAGACTGACTTTGGGTTTATTATAACAGAAGTCGTCGGACGATTGGGGGTAAACTGCTTGCGCGCCTCTTTAAGCACCTGCCAAAGGGTCGACTTACCCGACCCGCTCTGACCCACGATCACAACTCCCAAACGCGACTCTAACTGTTCCTCCAATTCCGAGATTTTTGTTATTTGTGTCTAAACTCAAGAAAACACAAAAAATCACTTTTAAATAACACAAAAGATAGCAAAAATATATTTATCGTTAAACTACTAAAACTATTGGACACATGAGTATTCATAACGTAATAAATATAACTATGAATTAGCAAAGTATACCACCGCTGACTTAAACCCTCGTACAGTAAACCTAATACAGAAAGCTAACGGAACCCATACCTGATCCAAGATGAGCTGTTTGTCCTCCAAAACCTTCACCACACACCTCATCAGCTCGTTCTGCACACCAGCGCCGGTGGCATCGGGCGGTCCGATCTCGCGTCCAAACACGTCATTCACCAGTTCCTCAAATTTGTAGTCGTCTTCGTCCACGAGTTTTGATTTAATTTGTTTGCGTAGAGTGTCGGTCACCAAACGCACCTCAACCTTCGCCTCCCTATCCTTCTCAGTACCAGCGCCTCCCAAACGTATAGCGCGACCACTGGCCTCCAGACAAGTTTTGATGGCTCGGAGGCCCCAATCGTAATGGCGCTGATGTGTCATACAATGTCGGGCCAACTCGAACCAAAGGGTCAACTTTTGGCCCAAAGTCTGAGATTGGCTCAACTCGAAGCCCTCGGCCAACAACAACACTCGTGATATGATGTCATTATCGGGAACAGACATCGCGATCGGCAAGAATAGCGACTTCAGATTATCGGGCAATCGATTGCGACCTCCGTATTGCTTTCCAGCCGGGTTTAGGGTTATGAATATTGCCGCAAAAGTGTTGATGTCCACCTCACCTAAAATCCCAACAATTAATCAATTAAACAAATCGTTGAATTCAATGTTTCAAGATTTATTATGGGATTCATGTGATGAATATTAAACTATAAATCATACCATACTCCGGTAATAATACACTTTTAGACTTGTTTTTGATGGCCCACTGAATGGCCTGAATCTGCGAGGACAGGGCCGACAGCACATCCAACTGAAGTCGATTGAACTCATCAAAGCAACCCCAGGCGCCGCACTTTATAAGTCCCACCAGTATTCGTGTCATTGCCTTCACATCAATGGCTTCATCGCAATTGAAAACCATTACCTGACGGCCCAAGTGTTGGCCTAAAGCTTTCACACTCTCGGTCTTTCCAGTGCCGGCCGGACCGTAAGGATTACCGCCTAAACCCATCTCCATTGCTGTTTAAAGTGTTCAAAAATTATTAATGAATTTATTTTATTTTATTCTCAAATTGTATAATTTATATTATAAATGCAAAGTGAATAGTTTAAACACATTCGCTGACATTTAAAGATACTTAATTATAAATTTATAAAGTCTACAAAGTAAGCTAATTGTACCGTATGCATTGATCTCACTTTAAAATCTTACAGAATATTCTGCAACTGAATAAAAACATGACTGATTAACATAAGCTCATACCCTGTGTGAGTGTTAGGTAGCACTTGTCGGTGAGGGGCGTATGGACCAGTTTGGAGGCTCCAAAACAGCCCAAGTACTCGAAACTATACTCAAAAGATGCCAAACCCATGCGGGCCTCCAGTAAACCATTAGTGCGGCGTTTATTAGCGTAGAATCTGAGCTGTTTGTGCCAAAGCCAGTCATCTGAATCCCTAACATCCCCGGCCACCAGCTCATCGATCACCGTTAGGAAATGGATGTTATCCAACACCAGTGACTTGACTTTGATGTTTAGTACGCTTTCGAACTCCAGGTCTTGGCCTGTGGTTAGCGACGACAGTTCCTTCTCGTACTGAGCCTTCAGATCTGACAACCGGTGCTTCCGAATAGAGTCCTCCACTCTTTGGGTAAATGTCACCCAATTTATAAGACTCAAGAGTTGCGCCGCCAGTTCCCATTGATGAGTGTTTGCACCGCCGACGCCCGCATTCATTTCAATCTCAGACAAAGCGTCGAAAAACTGTTCTTTAAGACCGTTCTTTAGCTGTGTCTCTAGATTCTTGAGCCACAACTCAACCCCATGTGCTCCACGTCCCGACTCAATCACCACTGGCTGCTTAAGGCGTATGATTTCACCCTAAATGTACAACAATTTGATTAATTCAACTCATTTTAGATTAGTAAGCAAGATAACTCTAATATATTGCGTAATATTAATACTATTAAAGGCAGTCCGTGTTTACTATATACACAACTATTTGTCACTGACCTCAAGACTCTCGACACTGACCACAGATTTTTGACTTGAATCCAAATGTATTTTACAGACCGTGTTATTGAATAGCTTTTTGAGCAAAGTGGAGGATTGGTTGACGTCTACCTTTCCGGCCAATATTAGCAACAGGTCGTCATCAGCCAGGAAGTAGAAACGAGGGAATCGGGCTCTCGATTCCTCCATAAATGTTTGCAACTTTTTCTGACACGCGTTTAACGTGCGATCGATGGCCTGTAGGCGTGTCTCGAGGCCTGGGATTTAGTAAAAAAATGTTACAAATTCGATAGCAACTGGAGTATATATTACTAAATTCATAGTACGGAACAATTAGCCACGTTTTCATACCTGGGATGTGCAGTAAGCGCATGGCGTGCGGGTCTTTGGCTACAAGTTTAAGTATCTCCTGAAAGTCTCGAGACGACGGCGCGAACGTGTAGTCCGTAAACATACCGGTGTCGTCGCGAGCATAGATAGGCTCCAGAGATATCCATTTGCGTTGCACTCCATTCAAGAGGCCCAGTATTGAATCCAATTGCGACAAACGGCTCTCCCAGAGGGCTGACCGCTCCTGGAGATCGTTGGTGCCAAAGAACTCCGTATTCTTGACGGTCTGTAGAGTTAGGCTGCACTCCGACACCCGGTTTAGTATTGAGCGCCAGTCGCGTATCGCTCGCACCGGCACCCCATCGGACATCTGATGGTCATAGAGTGCCAACTGAGCGCTCGCGGCAAACGAATCCAATTCGTTGAATGTCTCGCGAATCGACATCTCATTGGAAGCTCTGACCAAAACATATTTATTATATATATTTTTATAACTAAATTATAAAAAAGCAATTATTTTCTACAAGAATTTTTTTTTTCAATAATTTACACCAAAATTAAGTTTACTCTTAGGATTACTCTCTTTGATTGATTGATGAAAGAATTGACACTCACTTTGTATTTAATTCTTTGATGGCGTCCCTCGACATAACCAACTGCTTGCGTTGTTTCAATAAATCCGAGAGTTTCAGCTTTTCGTAATCCATGGCCAGACCTATCAATGACAGGAACTCCTGCCAATGACTCTTAACAAAGCACTCGCCTCTACATATTTTCAAGAGAGCTAACAATTCCCTCCACTCGCGGACCCGATTGGTAAGCAGAGGGCCCACTGAAGGGTTATCTTCTTCCCATTTGCTTATATAGCTCTCGATGGCCGACAATTTATTACGGCTAACAATCCATTCCATGTCCAGGTATTTATCAATTCCCGCCTCAAAGTCGTGTATTAGTGTCCATTTGGCATCCGTGTCGAGCACTTCGTCGACTACCAGTGCGAACACTTCAAAAGATTTAGGTTTGGGCGCCGAAAAGTAATCACAACTTAACGAAAACTCTTGACACCTTTGGGCCAATGAATCGCATTCCACGCGATATTCACGGATCACTTCTTTGGTTTCCTTCATGTCGTCGCCCATCGACTGCCAGCGCGACACGAATTGCTGTATTTCAGCGCTCGTGTTACCCAACTCTGCCTCCATTCGCGACTTTAGGATCTCTCTGTTTGGCACAACACACAAATCAAATCATATTTGAACACATTTATAAATTATAGCAATCATTAATTCGATATTCACATTAATTATATTAATTATGTTATAATATATACCAAAATGTAAACAATTTACTTATAAGAATCGAGAAGCGAGTCCTTAGTTTCAGTAATTCTCTCAAATTCATCAAATTTCTGGCGGACTTCACTCAAATCGGGGGCCGTTTTGGACGACCATTTCATGAGGAACGCCAACTTGGCCTCCAACTCGGCGTACCTCTCATTCAGGTCCGTCTGAATAGCTTTCAACTCTGTTTTAAATAACCGGTCGATTGCCAGCAATTCCTGTATACTATCGGGTCGTTTGGATGTCATGTCAAGCAATTCATTGCACTTCCTTTCTATCACTTTAATCTCTTCGTCGCACCGGTCTCTCAACGATCGCACCAGTAGTTTGTCGGCTTCGATAAGTAACCAATCGACAAATGCCTTAATCGGCAGTATATTGATGACAAAACTACCCGTCCGACACACGATCTCGTTATCGGCGAATTGCTTATTAAACTTCTGGGACTTTGTTTTAATGAGAATCAGATTATTCTTATAGTCATCCAAAGTGTCTAATTTCAAGAATTGAGCCAAACTTTCTCCATCCTTAATGTCTCCCTCAGAGTTGGAAGAAGTGGTCTGCCATCGGATCACATGATAGAGGGAACACCACTCGACAAATGTGTGTCTTATAGTCAATAACTCGTCGATAATTTCATTTCCCTTTTCGTAAAGAATGGGAAAATTATTAAAATTTCGTAAATATATGGCATAAAATAAAGATTTATTATTCGTGTCATTATTATTAGCATTATTTTGATTGCCATTCAACTGCGAAAAGCCTTCAAACTTTTCGGGTAACGATAAAAATGTTTTAATTCTGGCGTATATTTTAGCTTTCAATTCCTCCAGTGGCGGCCTATAAGTAAGGTTGTAAAATATAAATATTACATTTACATAATATATTATGTATCACAATGAAATAAAACTTTTTTAAAGTCATTAATATTTATAAAAATTAGTACCGGTACTAATAAGAATAAGTTAATATATCAATAAATTTATTATGTCAAACCTGTATGCTACGACACCAGTACTAAAACACAGTTCAATTTTCAGTTGTTGATCATCACTACCACCGCCAGCACCGGTTGATTTAGTTGTCGATCTGAACGCAAAACTGCTTTTATTATTATTGACACCAAATGACAATAGATTATCAGATTTGATAAGAGTGTCGTTAAAATGAAACTCCAATATCTTATACAACTGGTGATCCCAGTGCCGCTTCCAGGGCCCGGTGTTCTCATACCTGTTAAATGGATTGATATTTAGATACAGTATTAAATTACTAAACATTCATAGCAAATATTAAATTGATTTTCATTAAATAAGTCACCTTACTTGTTAGATAAATAGCATATAGCTATTACTGCAAATTATAGCCGACAACTTATGAGTCATAAACATGTGTTTAAAATATTCTTACCGATAGTCGATCTCTTGAACCAATGTCTTAGCGTCGGTGATAATGGGCCGCCACTTAACCACCTGAACGTCAAACAAATTCCTAATCAAAAGCAATACTTTTTGGTGATGTCTTCGCAACAAACGATTCTCCGACGCAAACTGTTTTGCAAATGCCTTTAACTCGTCCAACCATACCATGAGTTTGTTGGAGTCGTCCGCCCATGACATGCGCTCCCGGGAAGCCTCCAGGAGTGCCGTAAACTTTTGTGCCGGTCCGATAAGCATCGGTCTCTGGGACAGTAGGATCTGGTCGGCGACACTACAGTAGAAGTTCACAATTTCGCGCAATTCTCGCGCATATCCGCCGTATTTCTTAGCGTCCGACTCGGCCGTCAGTATATCCGCCGGTATAGCAAAGCCCAGACACCGCAGTACACCGGTATCGGCGGCCAACTTAACCATCTTGGGATCAAAGGTCACTCGAGGCACTTGAGTGCTTGTGTCAATCTCTATACACTGGCGCCGGGCGTCCAAAGACACGCCGTTTACGCGTTTACACCACTCGCGGAACAGTCGTTGGGATTCGTCGGCCAGCTCTCGACAGATCTGATCCAACGATGTCTTCGATTTCTGGTACTCTTGAATGTCTTCACCGAATAGTTGGTCGCAAACGCGCATCACTGCCCGCAGTTTACCCTCCCGTGCCTTTAATACGCTGATCCGATCAGTGATCTCTGGGTTGGTGTCGGCCAGTTCGCTGGTGTCGGCGCACACGTCGGCCCAGTCGTTCACTTTGAGCACGAGATCCCGGCGCTCTGCAGTCAGTGCCGTCAGCACCTGTCGAGTGCGCGCCTGTCGTCTCAATTCGCTCAACGCATGCATGAGAGCGGAGACGGATCCGTCCATTCGGTGCAGAATACGTCGCAAACGAGCGATAGATTCCGTCTCTGAGATAATGGACTCATCGGTCGTAACGTCCGAAGACTTTTGGCCAGAATTTTGTGATAATTTCACGAACACTACGGTTGAGTCGCGACGGTTCATATGATTGTCTTCGTCTAATTGCTGATCCGACAGTTGTCTGGTGTGCAACTGGATATGATTGGGCGACTCGTCGCTCTTTAAGATGACGAGTTGCGTGGAGTCGGCCGAAGAGGCGAAGAAGTGTTTCACTTGTTTTCGTTGATCGCCTGTCACTTCATTCGAGTTGACGTCAAAGTACTCTTTGATTGTCTTATAGATCACTTCATCGACTGTTTTGCCCACCGAAGCACTCATTGTGTTTTATGTCAATTAATTTAACTTACTATATTTGTAATTAAATCTACTGTATTTCCATATACCCAAAATGTGCCAGTATACATTTCGCCAGTATAAATAAATCTTAGAATTTGCACTCGTATTGCACTGAATATTAGTTGTGTTTGGGATGAAGTTCCCTTAGAAACTCATTTTATTCCCAAACATATACTCAAATCAATTTGTTTTGACTTATAAATCGCTAGGATATTTAAATATACCGGTACAGATAATTAAAATATACACTTACCATAAGTAATATTTACTCATGTATTCATAATTAACTAAAATTTTGTACATATTACCGTATATAATGTCTTTTTATTAAAAGAATTTAAACATTAGATTACATATTGTATCTAAAAATATTGTGTCCTAAAACGCAAATCAATTGTCAATTTAATTATATCATGATTTGGAGTTGATTTTAGGAAAAATTATACCAAAATGTACAAAAATATATAATATTTAAATACAATCTTAAATACAAAACTATTTATAGAGTATAGAATCTGTATATTGTGTAGAAATGCATTGAAACTAGAATCAATCAGTTTATATAGAAAAGTGGCGTTTCCTTAGATACCGTTCCCAAAGGTTTACTTTAAAAACGCTGAAAACTAATTTTTGCAACAGTATAACAGTAATATTCAGTATGATATGTTAGAAGTATATTTGGTAAACTTGGGGACTACGGCAGTATGCCAAAATACTTGTTATTAGACCATTAGATTAACTTAGGTTATAAGATTAGTCGCACAAGAGTTATACAGTAGTAATAATAATAAGTCAGTTTGAAAACTTGTATTATCTGGCAATGAATTTGAGCATTAATTTGAAACTAAGTACTGTATAATACAGGTAATATATAGTCAAATGAATCGACTCTTCAATAGAAAGTTAGAAATGCTTAAAATGTTTGTGAAAGATAATGTTCCGTCTATTCACTAAGATTTTGGACATACGTCCCCAATAACTGTAAAATGTGTACATAATCTAGCGTACAGTAAATAAAGAGATTGGTCTATATCTAAATAAACAAATATAATGATTGAGGAAATGGTTGTTACGTATTGAACACCAATTGTGTGATAAACTGCCGGCTTTTCAACCAATTCAAGTACAACTGAATGACTCGCTTATGGGACTCCAACTGCGGGTAGTGTCCGATCTGGTCGTCCAACACATCGATACTTGGGTTGGGAATGATTTTCCTATAAGTGTTCGGGAATTCTGGCGATCGATTGATGGGATCTGACGGTCCGTATATGAAATGTAATGGCATTTGATTAGTGCGGAGAGCGCCGACCCAACGATCCTCGTGTTGACGACGATCGTCAATGTATGACAAGATGTCTCCCATTACTCGGTAGCCGTCCTTTTGACGAATCAGTTTCCAGAAGTCATGCAAGTCGTCACGAGAGGGCTGACTGTTAGGACCGAATACACCGCTCAATGCCATCGAAAACATATAATAATTGGAAAGTTTCGACAAAATTGTTCCCAATATTGGAGATCTCAACAACTGTTCATTAAATATACGGTAATGTAATTTAATACACAAACCATTGGTAATTAAAATAATAATTAGCTTATTATCATAACTGCAGAGCAATGTAATTCAAATCCCTAACCGTTTGCATGAGTATTGGTTTATGAATTGTGGGAAATATGCCACCGTTTAATAGACACACACTCGCGATCCTGAAGCTTAAATTGCCATCACTTTAATCATAAAAAAGTTATTAAAACGATCAGTTTTTATAAACGTAATATCATTGTGAACCTTGTTATAGTGAACAAACCCTAAATTATACGGTCATTAAATTTATGTTTATAAATGATAAATTATCATATTACGGTACAGAGTTATACCGTACAGTTTATGTAGATAATATCTACTAGATATATTTGACGCATTTAATAGAATTTAAACCAATTAATATAATAATAATGATTTTAACCCAATGTTTATATCCTATTAAACGCTTCAAATATATGTGTGAATTGAAATAAAGGGGTGACTCTAAAAAGCCACATACTTTGTCTGTACCTTGATGGCCGTTCATTCATATACTGTACATACGGTACTGTATTATCAAACTACAGACAAATACAGTAATTAAAGCCCAATTCAACGGTTCACTAACACTATAACAAAGTTGACATAAAGGTCTTAAATACAGACATCTGTCTGGCCATCAGCTCCTGAGCGACAGTATCGCCGTAATCGTGGCCTAAAATATGAACATTTGTATCCACTTTTAAAGTCATCATAAGTTCTTCGATGAGATCCGTTTGTTCAACGATTGAATACGAGTGGAACCGCTATACGAATGAAACCACAAACAGACAATTCATGAGACAATGGACTCGTAAAGTGTTTATTAAATTAAAATAGTATTCAATATATAACCGGTTTATCGCTTAAACCAAAGCCCAGAAAGTCGGGTGCAATGAATCGGCGGACATTGCGCCGCATATCCGGCAATATCTTATACCAATCAAAGCTGGACGTGGGAAAGCCGTGCAGTGATAGCACCGTTATGTCATTGGCCGCACTCTCACTCAACTCATCTGTCAAATGAATTGATAACAAATTAATTGTAATGACATTACAGTATTCAAAGTTGTTCACAAGGTTTGTCACAAAACTTTATTAGAGTTCAACAAAGTTTGCTTTAGTTTATAAAACACTTGTCATTAGGTTCACTGTAGTACTCTTACAAGTTAGAGTTACTTATATGACCATGTTAATACTTACAGTATAGGAAATTTTAAGTAATACTGTAATGGATATTAATTAAGAGTAATGTAAGGTTATAATAAGGTTTTTACAGACAATGCAAACCTTTATAAAACACTTGATATCCTTTGAAGTGAAAGTAGTGTCCACTCGACTGCCATTGATATAACAGTGGACTGAGAGGGGGTTCCGGGTAATTGACAAATACGGTGAACAGTATGGCCAGTATGACCACCAAAATGCTCAGGGTGTTCACTAGAAAACCCATTTCAAACTAGAATAACAAACAGGTGTTTGGCACATAAAAACTAATTTATTGTTTTCATATACAAAAAAAAGTGTAAATATATTGAGTGTAAATTAATTAGTGTAAATAATATACTGATTGGTACTGGGCAATTTATACAAATTTGTAAATAAAAAGTGATTTGATTGCCAATTGTTTTTATGGTTTAAAAAGTGTAATAAAAAAGTTAAATTCAATTGACTTGCTTGTTAATACCGTTTATCATACAGTAATATAAGTTGTTGACAAATAACGTTACATTATTTCGTGTGGGGTTTATGTATTAAATATACAATATAGTGTACGGTATAGTATAAACTGTATACAGTAGTGTACACTGTTCAGGTGACAGCTGACAATCAGGGGCTATACCAATGAGTTGAGTGGCGTTAATGATAGCTGTGAACGACATAAACAAAACAAAAACAACACTTCAATGAAATTTCATACAATTTTGACTACATTTTTGACAATTAGTTTGCAGTCATATATAAAAAGGCAATGAATTGAATGGAAAGACAAGCGATGAGTGATTTAGTGCTCAAATTGACTCAAATATTGCACACATTTAGGGATTTATGCCTTCATTTGATAAATAACTGCAAATGTAATCAAAAGTCACATCTGTTTCACGATTTGATTCAATTGGAGAAGCAGTACAACGACCGCAAGAAGACATGTCTGCACCACTCGGACACCACCACCGATGGTATGTATGACCAATTGATGACCAATTGAGTCATGTCTTTGTTTGTGTCCACTCGTCAAGGCGTCCACAACAACGAGTTGCTGGCAGTCCTCGAGAGCCATCGAAGCACATCACTCGCTGTGATCAACACATGTCGGTGCCATCAGTCCACTGATATCTACCACAAACTTATCCGATGTGAACGAGACTATCATTTGGCGAAACAGACAACTCGTGAGCTATCGTCGAGTGACACCCAATCGGTCACCACTTTGATGGTCACCGAAGATCTCATGAAAGCCATGGATGACAGTGTGTCTTGTGGTGCAGATATTAAGCGCGAGTTTGAGACCAAATGTGACACAAAACCAATTGAATTGGCGGACATTAAGACCAAAAATGAGACCAAAACAGACATAAAAGACTTGAAGATTGTTAAGCGACCCATAGATGACATAAAGTGCGATAAAATTGATGTCAAAAAGTCTTTTAAATTGGATGTCAAACAAAGTGTTGATTGTGTGCCACAAACAGAGTCCAAGAAGTTAATTGCGACACAAGGCGTAGGATCAAGTGATAAGTTAATGAGTGGTAAGTTGTAGATAATAGAAGTATTTGAATATACTGTACACTACTTTTAATTGAATTAATTTTACAGATAATATCAATGAACTGAAGGGTTGTCCAAAAGACCAGACACTCGACACCAACAGTACTAATAAGACATTTGTGTCAAACACTATCCCTAAGCCATCGACAGATAAATTGCTAGTATTTTATGAATTGGTTCAACAAAACAGTACTAATCATATTAATAGCTATAAAAGTGATGCTTTGCCCCCAAAAGTAGCTCAAACTAATGGCAACTACAGTGACACGTGTGTGACGGCTGTTGCCATACCAGTGCCAGTGATGCCAAATCCAAAGATACAAATGACAAAATGTAACGAATGTCACAAAGAATTCAAACTCAAGAGTCAATACTTAAGTCATGTGAATAAAGTACACAAAAAGCGATTCCATTGCACTGAATGTGATTACAGGACAAATAAGTCCTCGTATTTGAAGAAACATTTGGACAAACATTTAGTCCAACCATCGGATGATAAGTCATCAGTAGTTTCATCGCATAAATCATCGACAAAACCATTGCAAAGCCAAACATCTAGTTTAAAGCCATCGGAGGACCCGTATCTCACAGACCGTCCATTCGTATGCCATACCAAAGGCTGTAATAAAAGCTTCACAACGAAGCAGGCCTTACAGAACCACAAAAACTATGGAAATTACATGACTTTACGGCACTTGACATGTGATTGGGACGATTGCCACAAAAGTTTTTTCGACAAAAAGTCTTTAATCGCGCACAAAAGCACTCATTCGACCGGAAGTATGACTTGTAGTGAATGCCGGAAACAATTCTTAAGCCGAAAACGACTCCTAAAACATATGCAAAACGTTCACATATTATTGGAGTTTAAATGCGATTCGTGTGATTATAAAACACATGTTAAGTACGAACTGAATCGACACCAACGACTCAGCCATTCGGTGGCCGCCACTCATGTCTCTCAACAAAAGCACAAATGTCTGATAAATGGTTGCCATAAAGTGTTTGTCACGCAATCGGGGCTAATCACCCATAAAAGGGACAGTCATTGGCGCACAGATAGTGAACAACAGTATGCCTGTGATTGGAGTCACTGTAGCCGCCGGTTCCTCACCATTGAGAGCCTCGAGAAACACAAACGTCTGCATAGTTTTGGAAAAATCTCGACCAATAGAATGAGACCCAGTGCTGACGACAGGGATCCACCAAACTGTACTGTATTTTGCCTAATCATGTAGTGTTTCATATCAATTGGTGACCATTTTTCAGGTCATGTTCCCGAAGATACTGAAAGCTCCGACGATGAGTTGGAAGTGGTGTTCGAGTCGTTGGCCAACAAGTGATGGCCAGACAATGAAATTGCAAAATTGTATTTAATATACGGTATTTGGTATCTATTCATTGAAACGCTCGTTGAGACCATGCATTCACGCAAAGTATGATACGGTAATACTGTATTTGGCAGCACATCTCAATTTAGTAGTTAAAACATTTATAATATAAACTATTAGATAATTAGATTTTGCCATTTATTAATACACTATATTTATGTCATTTTTATTATATTTATGCCAAAAATTATATTTTTACATTAAGATATTACAATATTTACAGTATATTACCGGTATTACGGTACAGGTATTTATTTACCGGTAAATAAAATTATGAATAATTGATAAAAAATTTATATAATTTGTGGCAATTATTTAGTACTGTACCGTAAACAGTAGGAAAGTAAAATTAATTATATTTAAATAAGAATGAATACAATAATCACACAATTTGTACAGGTACGGTACTCATTTCTACTTTTATATCCAATGTACCGTATTCAATAAATGTCTTACCGTACAAGATCAAATTGATTCAATTTTCAATAATTATTTTCATACATGATCTATCACTGTACCACACAAATAATAAATGATCAATTACTCAAATATTTACAGGAATCTCGTATTTAATTAAATAATTACCGGTAGTGTTGATAAAAAATTGCTGGTAAACCTCACTCACATAATGGTACAATAAATGTAACAATTCCTATCGATGTGATCAATATTTGAATTGATTTGATAAAAAAATCCTACGGTAAGTTTGATTATTTTGAAAAACTTTTATTTATTTTGATTACAATTTACTCACTTAAATGCATACAAAATGTGAAGCAAAACATTTATAAATTATACGGTAATTGAAATACTGCTTACTGTAGTAATTGGAAATGATGCAAAATTGGTGTATAGAGTACATAGGGTATTACCGGTAAAAAAGTGGATTATAATTTATAAAAAGTGAATGCATTAATGCATTAAATATGAAAAAAGTAAAATAAATCATAAGAAAAGTGACTATTAATTGATTTGAAGAGACAAATGGTACGCAAATATAAATTTGATTGATTGAGTGCCAATTAATGAAATCATTCACTCATAACTAGTATTGTTTGCAGACATTGTGAATGGGTTTAAAGGCGTTGCCATTAAGTATATCAACGGAGTGTCGGTCGTAAACCCTCTTAACTTCGGCCAAGTCCTGGTTGGCGTCGATCACAATGACGGGCGCCGGTATGGCAAACGTGGAGTCCTGGCGACCCAACAGCCACTCCTCGTGCAAGTGATGCAAATCCTTGAGATAGTCGAGCGTCAGGTTCTTCTCCTCCGGACGATTCCTGCGAAGGATGCGCTCGAAGGCCACCTCCGGATCGGTTCGCAGATATATAATCAAATCGATGCCAACACTCGGCTCGTACCGAACAATCCATTGAAACCATTCGTCGAGAATCGCGTACTCTTCGCGTCTCAGGTGTTGTCTGCGGAAGAGGTTCTCTACGAAGCAATAACGGGCCGAATGGAGGGACCTCTCCATCAGTTTGATGGCCACCTCTGGATCGGTGGGCGCCGTCTGATGCATCTGAAGCATCGACAGCTGGACGTACGACTGGAAGGGAAAACACCACCGATTGATGTCTTCGTTGAGAAGGGAGAAGAGGTTTACGCCGCGAACCGATCGCCACTTGTCTATGGGTTCGGCGAAACACTGGATCAGTCGTCGCGTGTCGTCGTTGAATGTCTGCAGATGTGTGAGGAATGTGGTCTTCCCGGACCCCACGTTACCCTCGATGGCGATCGTCGTGTAGCTCTTGGAAGCGCTCTTTGGCGGCAACGAAGTGATGGTCGACATGGATGTGCTTGTTATGGTCTGCGATGTGAGTTGTGGTGACAGTAATGCGGATGACTTGCGGACGAGTCGTGGGATGTGTGGACACAAGTGTCTGAACGACCGGCGATTAGAAATGCAATCAAAACCGCTATTCATATGAAAAGTACGACAAAAGACACGATTTAATGACATTTTCACGGATTATAAGCCATTCAATGAAATCAAACAAAACATTCACACAATGAATGACACAAAAGATATGATGAAAGACTCGCAACACTTATGTAATGATCACTGAAAAGACAAAACACAACGTTTTGATGGCATTTGTGCTGAGATTTAGCGCCACAACTCAATACAACACACAAACAGACATTGCATGCAATCAATCACTATATATCGCACATCACTTACGCGAGAATATACAGAGGGTGAGACCAATTGACAGGCAATACACGCAATACACTCGCACTGGTCCACTCAAACCACACAACTATATGACAAATGAGACACAAATCCAATCAATACTATGAACCAATGAATTGCTAAACAATTTAAGTTTGAAGTCATCAATCAATACTAGTATTCAATACAGCATTCACTGTCAATGCATTCACAAAGTGAGTCCACTTTTTAGCGCCAAAATGCTTATCAAATAATGTGTTCACAAATTATGTAATATAATATAATACTGTAATTATTACACAAATGCTACTGTATACAATTTATTAATTTATTATTAATTTATTATGGTATGATTTAATAGTTATTATAATTAAATACACAAATAGTGACAGAAATACAAAAGCTTTCTATAATAAAACAATTATCAAACTAATCGTGAAAATATTTTTATACAAAAACCTAATGAGAAATGTAATCTACTGTTCATCAACACAAACACAATATTCACTTCTTATTGGAGAATATTTATAAATAGTAATTCACAATTAATAACGAAACAAATTTCATCAAGTACAATCAAATAAATGTATTTAACATTTATAATTATATTTGAAAAATATTTAATAAATCGATTAATATAAACAAGATTTACATTATAGATAGACTTCACTGGTAACTTAAAAATTGTCTAATTTTTTGACAACAATTTCGACAATCAATACGACAAAACTGAATGCAAAACAATATATAAATGTTATAAACATTGTCGTGAATATGGCGTAAACTAGCGGCTCGTACACCGGTATAGTATCCATGTAGTAGTCGGCGAGTGTACGGCCATCGAGTAAACTACCCAGCTCAAAAATAAGCTTATATTGAATGTAGCCATCGTGTTGAGCATTGAGTGATAAACGATCCAGCATCATCGACTCAATAAAACGTTGAGACCTGTAATGTATGGATTGCTTTCAATATTATTATATTCATAATAACGTAGCGAGATAAATTCAATAAATTTAAATGTGGCCTGGATCAATTTTAACATAATGTATCTGAGTTTAATCGATTAATTAATTATATATATGAAATGGGCGAATATAAATAATTTTAACATGTTACATCATCATACTCATAATGGGAATAGTAATATCTACGTTTTATAACACTAAATTAATTAATTACCCACGAACAAATACTTACACCGTACGCGTGATATTATCAAACGGATAATTAGCACCGTGGCATAACGTAGTAATCGGTATAAGCAAATCCGGTTGACCTAGGTGCAGTGTGGTGAACGCGCCCAATATCGATACGAGATTGCCAATCTCAAAGTCGTTGGCTATCAGGGCAATGTTTTTCATTATACGATAAAAGGACGTGGAGCTTTCCGTGAAATACGTTAAAACATCGCCCAATTCGACATCGGCCAATTTCGATATCATTTTTAAAAATTTACCACGAAACTCGTCCGGTAGTAAGTTGTAGTAGCCTGGTGAGTTGAACTGTTTGTTATTCCAGTAACTGGTATATACGGTGAGCCGATCGTCCAGTAGGTCGTCGATGGTGTCCACGTGCGCCACATCCCTTTTCACCATTTGCGCGGTTATGTCGTTCAACACGATGTGTATCAACGGCAGCGTCGACACCAACCACACGGCGTAAAAGCCGTTGCGATAACCCCGACCCTCTGACACCAATAGTAATGACTTGATATATACCCAAAATTTTTGGTACAGTGGTTCGCGTAATTGATGTTGGTCAAATAGTTTATGCGTTATCGTATCGACCAGTGTAATACACGCTAACGTAACAAGGATATATACCCAACTGTTTAATGAAAATACCTTGTATATATTAGCGAGTGGTTGAAATGGTTTATAAAGGTCCACGCTGATGTAGTTCATTTGGTAGCCTAAATACGATGGTGGCGTACAGTTTAGATCCTGATCATAGGTTCTCCAGTTATAGTCGGTGGGCGTTTCAGACTACTGTCACTATGCCTTGTTTAACGGCTTCCCATTCGGTTACGTTATAACGTTTATTGCTAGCAGAGCATTCAAAAACGTATAGGTGTATGCTGAAATATACGGTATATTTAATAACTTAACATTTTCAAATAAAAGGTATTTCATTTCAAACCAAGGATTTGGTATTTAAAATAAAAATATTAAACATTTGAATATTTAAATGAAAAGTACCTCAAAATGTTCACCAATAATGAATATTTTATGCCTATG
>CAJPVJ010000228.1:0-31390 GCA_905397405.1 Oppiella nova
GTGTATACATATTTTTAAATTAAAGCATAATTTCATAAAACTTATTTCAATTAACACAAAATAATTCTATTGAGAGATTTTACAGTAATATATATATGTTTAATTCACTGTATAGTCAAGTATATAAATGTTGTCAAGAAATTAAATATCTATTAGACTATTTTAAAATATCAAATATATTGTGGGAACCAAAATGTAAAATAATATTTTATATTTTTTTTGGTTAAATAACATTTATATTATTAGTAAGCATAATCATGTTTTCATATAAACATAATATATATGAATATACTAGATATTTTCTATAAAATGTTACATGATACCTGTTATATTGTTTATGGGTTAATATACTCTAATTAATTTGTATTAATATAAGACTATTGCAGTATCTGTTTATAATAATGTATAACAACTAATGTTTATAAGTTTAAAGAATATGTTTATAGAATCCTATGTTATGCACAATAAGTTGAATAATGTTTATGAATGTAAGTGATATCTAAATTCAAGGATTATTATGAATTCCTTTCAATGCATAACTCTGAATATTAATATTATATAACTCTTTGTCTCTCATAACTGAGAGTCACTTCTGTACTACACATCTGATATGTTTAAATAAATTATATTTTCTAGTAGTGAACACAAAGTATTTATTTTATTATCACTACACAATTTAAGAATATGTAATATTTGAGACAATTATAGTTAAATTATATACTTTGTAACTTAATAATAAAGGCAATTGTAATCAAACCATAAGTGAGTGTAATCCGTAAATATGATATGAATTAATATTTAGGTTAGATAAAATATCATTAAAAGATATATAAATATATATATCTCATGTTTCATTAAATTATTAGTAATACAATTTATAAAATATTAATTATTAGATTTTGACCTTTAAAAATGTTCCAATATTAAATTTAAAAAAAAATATTTTGTATGATTTAAAAATATTGTATGGATTAAATATAAAATTAAATTATATAGGATTATAAATTATATAAAATACTGTATAATTCGATACTGTATAAAGGTATTATACCTATAATCAAGCATTTGAGGTTGCATATCAAGTATATTATAAATGAGAAAAATATTCAGTAGTGAAAAAATGTAATTTGTAAAACTTATTAAATGAATAATTAATAACTATTATGCAGTTATAATATTATATATTTAAACTTAAATTTTTAAAAAAAATCTAAATTAAACTGATTATGAGGTTAATATATAACTTTTAAAATACGATAACTTAAAAGTTATTATTTAATTGTAATTCGCATATAATGACAAAAGTAACTTGCGGTACAATTACTTTTAAATATACTATAATTAATCAAACTATTAGTTTATAAACGTAATTTAATATATTTAATAATAATCTTATGAAATATTCATTAATTATTATTATTGAAATGCATTTCACAGTAATCTAAGCGCTAATATATTAATAATAACATTTTATATTTGCAATCCGACACATCATATCTCCCCCTCCGATATATTAGACGTCTCTAATATATTTAATAGGAAGTCAGATAATAAGTGTCAGGTAACAATGAGCTCAATAAAATGATCAAAATGCTAGCATATAAAATACATGTAAAACCTTTATAATAATTAGATCTATATTACGGCCAAAAGTAATACTAATAGTATTTCTATACTTAATATATAAACTATTTATTTATAATTAAAAACAAATTATTACAATATTAATATTTATTTGTCATAAACATTATCACCGTAACGTACCGGTGCTTTTACGACACGACCTGTGCGAGTGGTCGTTGCCGGGTTATTTATATGGGTTTGAACTAAGGGTTCATTATCAATGTTAGTAAAGCTTGGATTATTAGTTTGGGTTTGGGTTTGAGATGTATTCAGATTAACATTACTAGTGTTAGAAATAATAGGCAATTCAATTGCAATGTTTTCATTCACATCGCCGTCTGACTCATAATAGCAGTCAGTTTCGCTGCTACTCGGCTCATTATTGTCGGTATTTAAGGCCTCGATGTTAGCCTGGTATTTTTCTGGTAGTGGGTGTGTATCAATAAAATTATAATCTTTAGAATAATAATGCTCAATTAATCTAACATTAACTTTTTTTATGTATATCAGGGTTTAATACATCCTGTAATAAGTAAACATTTTTACCACATTTCATAATTACGATATATGGACCCTGGTACTTTGATTGTAAAGCGATATGCTTATTAGGGTCTAAACTGCGGTTTTTAATCAAAACTAAATCACCGATTAAATATATGGGCTGTCGGTGTTTTTGATTATATTGCTGGGCAACGCGTATTTGTTTAGCTTTAATCCTTTGCTTAACCTTGTCAATTTCTTTTTGATATAATTTATTAGTTTTGTCATTAAATAGGTTAGGTTGAAAATGGGTTTTCTGTTTATAATTTAAATCATTGTCTAAGTATGTAAATGGCATGCGGTTAAAAAGTAGTTCAAAAGGGGTTTTATTTGTCGTTGAATTTAGCTTGGTATTTATGCTAAATCTGCATGACGGGATTAATAAGTCCCAGTCTGTGTCCGACTGTAATTCAGTTAAATTTGTACGTAAATATTCTTTAATTACCGCATTTGATCTCTCGACCCCTCCCTGGCACTGGGGGTTGAATCCTGATGTATATTTTTGAATAGTTGGGGGATGAACTGAAATAATTGCATTCACAATTTCACTTAAAAATACTCTACCTAGGTCAGATTGTAATATGAGTGGCGGACTGTGTCTGGTGATGATGTCCTCATAAATAAACTTCCCAACATTATATGCGTCCTGGTTGGGTATAGCTCTCATTTCTATGTACTTGGTGAAACAATCTATCGCCACTACAATATACTTGTTGTCCCTGGGTGATGTGTCCAATGGACCTGTAATATCAATTTCTACTCTGCTAAAAGGTTTTTCAATAGGCAATAAGTCACAATAACCAGGTTTAGTTTTACGGTTAATTTTATTTATTTGACAAGAATGACAATTTTTTGTAAAATCTTTAATTTGGGTGTACATTAAAGGCCAGTAATATTTTGTGCGTATTTTTTGGTATGTATTAGTATGACCAAAGTGTCCGCACATTGGATGCTCATGGTATTCTCGTATTACTGTATTTTGATATTTTTTAGGCAAATATATAGCATAATAGGGTATGTTATCAATAGTTACTAATTTATACAATATATTGTCATTTATATCAATAAAAATATTATTGTCAGATATTTGACCTTGTTCAAATTCTGATATAATGTTACTGATGTAAGGGTCATTTCGCTGCTCCTCTGACATATTAATAGACTCTAACCTTTTGCACTTAAATATTTTAAACCCGACACCATCGCTCTCATAATCAGTTTTGATGTTATCAATAGGCAAACGGCTTAAATTATCGGGTTGACAAGTATGATTAGGTGTTTTATAAACAACATTAAACTCAAAATCTGTTAAATAATTAGTCCATTGAAATAGACGTGAGTTTACCTTGCTACTTGATCTTATATAGCAAATACATGAGTGGTCAGTAATGATGGTAAATGGTCGTCCTATTAAAAATTGTCTTAAATATCTCACACAGTAATATACTGCAAAATATTCTTTTTCCGTGATATGCCAATTGCGCTGATAACCAGATAATGTTTTACTTACGTATGCAATGACCCTCTCATTGTTAGCCATGTCCTTTTGGCATAGGGTACCGCCCACCCCATAATCTGATGCGTCCGTCTTTAAAATAGTGTCTAAATTGTCCTCAAAATGTGCTAAAATAGGTGCAGATATAAGCAATTGTTTCAATTTATCAAATGCATCATGGTGTTTATCTGTCCACACATATTTTGTATTTTTGTTTAATAAATCATATAATGGTCGTGATACTATACTGCAGTCCTTAATATGGTCTCTATTGAAATTAACATGTCCCAAAAAACTTTGTAATTGTTTGACGTTAGTGGGTACAGGCATCTTTACAATAGCCTCTACTTTTTTCTCGTCTAGGGAAACGCCTTGTTCATTAATGTTAAAACCTAAAAATTTCACTTCAGTCACACCAAATTCACATTTACTACTTTTAAGTTTTAAATTATATGTTTTAAACCTTTCAAACACAGTTTTTAAGCGCTGTAAAAACTCTGTAAATGTTTTTGCGAATATAATGCAGTCATCAATATATGTAATTAATATATTATATTCTAAACCTGACATTACTGTATTAATTGTTTGTGAAAAGGCTCCAGGTGAATTACGCAATCCCTGAGCTAATACAGTAAACATATAGTGTCCAGTGTCGGTAGAAAATGCAGTTTTTTCCTGGCTTTGTTTGTCAAGTGCTACTTGTAAAAATGAACTTGTCAAGTCAATTTTGGCGTAATACTTACAGCCAGATAAATTTGATAATATGTCCTTTATAGGTGGTATCGGAAAGTGTGCCGGTGTAGTTATAGAATTTAACTTACGATAATCTAAAACCAATCTCACCCCATCACTTTTAGGACATAAAAGTACCGGGCTATTGAATGGTGATATCGATGGGACCACAATTCCGGCGTCCAAGTACATTTGGACCTGGTCTCTTATATATTGTTTTTCAACCTGGGACAATCTATAGTTAGGTGTGTTTACAATTTTATTTTCGGTATTTATTGTGTGTTTAATTATATCGCAATAGCCTAGGTCTAGTTCATGCTTGCTAAAAATAAAATTATATTCATTTAATAATTGTAATAATTGTGTTTTTTCATGTAATAATAAGTTCTCATTAATATTAAATACGATCTCATTATCAATACACTTATTGTGTAAATCATTTTGTCTCAAAATATTTTGTATTACAGTTTGTTTACGCGTTGGTTTTGTATTACAATTAATAATATTACTATTTTTATTAGAGTTTAATACAGTATAATTTTGCTTAATTGTTATACACTTTTTAAATGATTTATTCTCGATTTCAATTTGTGGTATAATATACTGATTGTTACAATTTATATCCGATTGATATGCAACAATTTGACCTTTATAAATATTTGTGTTAAAGGGCATTGGATTTGCAATTAAAATTTTTGTATTATGTTTATCGTTTGGGAAAAACATTGTGTTTGCAGCAATTAGATTGTGTTTTTGCTGTAAATTAATACTCGACTCTATATCGCAAATGTTTATAATTTGAGATTTAGTATTTATGTCAATAATTTTATATGAGTTTTTTGGTATAGAAACAGTATATTTGCTATAAAATTTTGCTTTTTTCATAGCATTATTTTTAATTTGAGATTTATTGGTATTTTTATCTGGAGGAAATACAATAACTGAATTAATTTTGTAATTAATTAACATTTTAGACATTTGACAAAAATCAGAGCCCAGTAAAATTTGGTCATCAAAATTATCGCATACTAGTACTGAATTTATAAAGTAAGCTTGGTCATCAATATACAGTACTAAGTCTGTCTCACCATATGGTAAAAACTTATTGTTATTTACAGAGATACACATCATATCTGTTGGACGTATAATTAGCTTTAAAAATATACTGATATCTTTGCAAATCGCAGTTTGATTAGACGCTGTATCAATGCATGCATTCAAAATTGTATTGTTAATAGTAACTGGTACATATATCAAATTATCATTTGAATTTAAATTAAATGTAAAGATATAATAATGAGGGATTTCTATTGAATCGAGAGAGAGACCCCCTGGACATCCCTCTCTTATATGTTTAAATCATCGTTAGTTTGATTGACATGATTGCCCTTGATACTTTTAATTTGTTTAACAACGCTTTGTTTATGGTCAGCACCTTGGTCATTACTTTGGCCGCGAACATTTCTATCAATTTGCATGGTCTTACTATTTTGCCAGAATTGTGTTTGTTTATTAGCTGATACACTTTTGTTAAAATATTTAGGATTATTTGAATAATTGTTAGTATTAGCATTTTGTGGTTTATTCATAGCATAGTTAGCCTGGTCATTACACTGTGAGACATTTGTATTGGGATCTGGTTTACGGTTATAATTATTATTGTATTTAAAGTTTTTGTTATTTTTGAAAGCAAAGTTTTGTTTAATTTTACTGTTTTCATTAGAACTTTCAATTTGTTTTGAAATGTGCTTATTTCTATCTGGACACTTCCAGATTTTATGGTCAAGTGACCCACATGCAAAACATTTATAGACTGGACCTTGATTGTCAGTACCTTGATTATTTATGTTTGGGTTATAAAAATTGCTGTTATATTGATTTGCATGTGACTGTGGTTTATTAGTAGCTTCTTGATTTTGTGTTGTTTGTGGTGTCTGTTTGACATAATTATTATTGTGTTTAAAATTAGACTGATTATAATTTTTGTTTTTAAATTTAAAACCTTGTTTAGACTGAAATTTACCGTAAGGTCTGTCAATCAAATAATTCATCTCGTTGAGATTCTCAGAATTAATAGCAAGTTGTTTAAATTCTTGTAGGCCTCCAGACAAAGGCCAGATACCAAGGTTTAGTATCTTGTTACGAATTTGGTATTTTAAACCAAAAGTTAAAATCTCAATCTTTTCACTCATAGGCATCCGTTCGGACACACTTTCTATCAAATCCATACCCCTGTTAATATATGCTCGAACATTCTCATCCTTAAATTGTTTCAAGGTGTTTAACCTATATCTATTAGTAATACTTTTACTTTTAGCTTGGAACTCATTTAAAAAGTCAGTACGCAAAATTAGCCAGGTAATAGATTCAAGGGACGGATATTTATCAGCTAGCCAATTAATCACGTCTTCAGACACATATCGCGCAAAGTTTTTAATTTTATGAGCGTCAGACCACTGATTTAATATAGATGACTTTTCGTACTTTCTGAGCCAAATTTTTGGGTCCATGTCATATGTAAAATTTGGCGGCTTATGTATAGTTTGTGTTGTCATGGTTAAATTCTCAAGTGCATGGATTAGTTGGTCACCACTAGAGCTACTAGCATTAGTATTTGTATGTGGCAATGATCTCATGTGAGCTAGGTTATTTGATAGTGGTATTTGATTACCACGGTTAGGTACACTATATTGTGTGGCATTATTGCTAACATTTGGCAAATAATTTGATACACACGGATTGTTTAATGTGCTGTATACAGTATTAGTATTTTGTGACCGGATATTGGGTAGACTAAATGTCGTTGTACGATCACGATTAGTGTTTGTGAATATTGGTCGTATTGTATTACTATAAGTCACGCTCGTTGGCAAAGTATTAATTTGAGAATCGACACTAGTTATATAATTTGAGCCTGAAATGATATCTCTATTATTGCGAATAATTTGATTTAATTGTGAAACAGTAGGTGCTCGCATATTTATAGCTTGTTCAGAATTTAACAAATTATTAGTGTCATGTTGGTTTTGAGAAACTGGTATATTTGAGTAATTTGAATGACTGCCATATAATGCAACTATGCGATTCAACTCATCGCTAGAGCACCTCTCATATAACTCAAACATTACTATGTCTGGACTAAAAATGCCAAGCTCATATTTCTCAATCAAATCCGATTTTACATAGTTAGGAACAGATTGCATAATATTAATAAATTGTATCATGCTTGGTTTGTTAAAAGTCTCATTAATAATTGTATTCTCTGTATCATTATGATTAATAATAGTATCCTCACTTACATGTCCGTATCCATTTTCATTTGATTCTGGTAGAAAATCATAACCTCCCGGCCCCCATATAACCGGTAGGTCGTTGGAAAATGACGCCATTATGGTTGAATGTAGGGTGTACTTGCTTGAAACGACAGGCAAGGAATCGTTGAACCTCCACCAATTATGTTACGCAGGTCACATAAGAGCCAGAATATTCTACAAAATAACCTGGAACATAATCTTAACCTCAAATAAGGTTAAGTTAATAATAAAAATAAATTTAATTTTCACTAACAAACCGGATCGCTATTTAAATTCAATATATAAATAAAACTGTTTTTTATACAAAGAACTTGTTTATTTAATTCAATGATTAAAGTAATTATAATTAAAATATCGCACACATTTAATTCCATCACATATTTTAAACACATTCATGGGCGCACTCCATGAGTGCCACAATCCAACTCTCCCTGTCATAAAACTACATGTAGTATATATAATAATTTATCAGGGTAATATGAGCTGTATATAATATAAAATTACATATAAATGCAAAGTTATAAAATGTTATATAATAATAAGTAAACTGTTATAATATAAAACTAAATAAAATATAATTTACCCGAATATTCTTAATTATAACTAATTAAAGGTTAGGTTTCCTAACATATGTGTGAATTGCATAAAAAGTAGAAAAATTTTTGCATGTTTAAAATTATATTCCTTGTATAAAATTTTGGTTAATACGGACCTGGACAAATCATATACCAAACAAAACCCTAACTATCCAGCTACAATTTAGTAAATAAATGGATAAAATAAACAAAACGGTATTTAAATAAATTAAAATCAAAGTAGGGTTGCCATATTCTGGCCGCCCTGTATAATGATAATGATTATTTCATGAATTTCATTTAAAATAAATAAATGACTTTTAAAGTTTAAATTAATGTAAATAAATGAATTTATGAAATCATTTACTATCACTAATAATATTATTTCACCATATTACAATTTATTTATTATTTTAATATTTGATGTAAAAGTTATATTAAATTAGGTTTTATTTTAAATGTAAATAGGTATTTTTATGTTTTATAAATTAAAATGATTAACTACTCAAAGTATTTGTATTTAAATAATTTGTAAATGATAAGTAGTGAATTAAATTATATAAATAAGAAAATAAAATTTAAATTAAATAATTTTAGTGCATTTTATTAAACATATAATAGATTTTTAAAATAAAGCGTATCTTATTATTAATAAAATGTACTGGTATTTGTAAATTTTAAATATCCTGTTATATTACAATTTAATATATAAAGCAAAGTAATATAATAAAATACAAACAATAAAAATTGTACTGTATTAAATATAAATTTTTATTGTATAATCATACATACAACATAAAAGTAAATATGCTACCTCATAATTATTTTTCAAAATGTTCATGATATAAATTCATTTTATTGTTAAATGATAAATATAATATAAATTGTAGCTGTATTGTGATTTATAATTTAATTAGCAATCAAACAAAGGATTTAAAATATATTTTAAAATTTTATCAACTAAATTAAAATTAAACATGAATAAATTGTATTTTGTGGTTTTATATTTTGTGATCGTTATCATTTGTTTAAGCCAGATTATATTAGCATGCAGAAACCGATTTGAATGCCCTCGTAATACTACATGTGATGGTGGAGTTTGTGTAGCACCTGGACTTGGTGGAGTTGGTGGTGGATCTAAATGATTAATATTACTATTACCAAGAAATCAATGTAATTTTGAATAAATATATTATAAATTAAAATACAATCAAGTTGTTGAATTTATTTATTAAATTTTATTTCCAAATACCTATTACGACATAAATATATTCTCAATTTTAAAATTAATTTCAACAAAATTTATCGTTAAATAATATTGTCTAACTTAAACAGCTTCAGTACAAAGTATAAAGTTTATATATACTAAAGTAGCTATAATATATAGTTTTAAAATTTTTATATATATATAATATATTTTATCTATGAGTAAAATATAGACTATAACTATAAACACTTTTTAGACATTTCTAGAATCTATAATATTCATGTAAAAAGTATTTGAGAGGTGTACTGATAGTGTATGGGTTTATAGTGGTGATGCTAATCTCTGATAAGTTATCAGTATATCATAGATTAATTTACTCGACTGAACTGAACCCAAGTCTGAACTAAAAACAGTGTATTTGTTGCATTTTTGTCACTCAATCCTGTCCCTATATATAACTACAGTATATATAAAGCAAATGCAAATAAAACACATTTAATAAGTAATAAAATGAATACTCACCAATAGTTAAATAAATTGAAAATTGTATTCAAATTTTTCATTAACTAAAATGAACCGAGTTACTTTGACAATTGTATGCTGTGTGGTCATATTAGGACTCTCAATTGGCCCTGTTGCTTTGGAGCCATGTTATTGGACAGGGTGCGTTTAGTTCAACCATGCCACGTGTCCACCGGATCACCGTTTAGTTAGCAAGGAAAAATGCCATGATGAATGGTGGCAAATGTTTTTAAATTTTCAACGTAAATACTGTTGCAAAAAATGTTAGTAGCTAAGATTTAATTACGAAAAAGATACTTGTTAATTTTATTCAACCAAATGTATTATATTTTTTAAAAATATATGTTTTATAGCGATATTTTTATCCAGAAATGTTTCGTGTTGTGTGGTTCAGTAAATGGTTTGAAACATTAAAATTACCAATGTCACACAATTATGAACAGTATGGCATAATATTTATTTGTCTCAATTATTTAATATATTGATTATTTTATTTATTTTATAGTACTGGGCCGATTAGTTGTATTAAGCAATGTGTAGACTTATTTGAAAAATTTGTTTTAGAAAATATGAGAATGATAAATTGTATAATTAATATAAGATGACTTTTACAAATGCAAGCTCATTTTTAGTAAACCTAATATAAAAATTTTTACCATAGTTATTCTAAACAAGCTCCAATCAACATATTTTTGATAAAAATTTCTATTTATTCATCGATTAAATATAAATGTTTTAAAATTAATTTTATAATAATTTGATTAACTTTATTTTGAAAAATTAAGTTGAAATTAAATTTTATGTTTTTAAAGGTTGAAAAATTTAATAAAACTATTTATTAAACTATCTATAATAGAATTTATAATCGATATTTATCTAAAATAACATAATTGCGTTTATTTTACTTCAAAAATTAATATAAAAATTTTAATTATAATGAGAATAAAACATATAACACAAATGATTAAGTGCAACAAGGTCTCTCGCAAATTGTTCCATAAAGCCAATGACAAGGTATGTCAGCCCATTTTAAACTAGCCGGTTCACTGGGTGCATGAACAGTTATACAAACCTCGACATCTTCACTGTTCTTATTGCCATTTGGTTCATCATTTCCTGTGTCCCAATTGGTGTACGTCATCTGATCGCCATTAGACCAAATAAAACTGTCCGGGCTATCCGCTTTTAGCACCCTGGTAGCATCTAGCCAAAATAAGGCATCGAACTTTTGATCCTTAAACCACTGGGCTATAAAATTTTGCTTGGCTGCACTTTTAATTGAAATGATCTTGGCGTTATATTTCTGGGCGCATGTTTTCAGTGCAGTTGTATAATTGCTTTTCGTATATGTCTTGTTGTAAATTAGTAGGCATTCATTGTCCACACCTTTAGTCCAACCGGTAGGACAGTCTACGTAATAATAATAATAATGAGTAGTACATTAAAAATACGAATTATTTATAATATATAAATTCAATATGATAATAAAAATATTTGAAAAGAATATTAAAATCTTGATATCTATAACTCTAGTCGCAATATTTTGAAAAATCTTACAAATCATTATGATTAAAATCCTGATTTTAAAAATTCAAATTCATATAAATTTTTATTATTAGCATAATCACCGCAATTTGTATCGCATGTCGTGTTAATACCATTGCCATTGTTTATCGTAACAGAACCACCATTGATGATTATATTGCAATTGTTACCGCAATACTTGTCCTTGTTGCAGTGGTCAGCTAAATTAAAAAGTAATATTTAATTTATAAACCAGTTAATATTGAGTTACCTGACAAACAAACTACAGCAAGATTTAGAAATAAAATTGCAGTTTTCATTATAAAATTTGTTGAAATCATAAATTATAGCTCTGTATCTCCTACTTATAACATTAACTTTACTTAAAACATATTATATGTCTAATATATAAGTTACAGTAGACTTCAAACACAGACTTCTGTGTTTTGTCCAATCTATCCTTGTATTTATTTATCAATTACATTATAAACATTTCAAATCATCAAAAAATTTTTTAATCAAAAACATAAACTGACAACAAAAATTATTCACTATAAGTAATAATAAATAAATAATTCAAATTATTTTATATAAATTAATTAAGCTAAAAGGTACTGTTAATAAAAATTAAATTTACTAAAAAACATTTTTATATTATTATATAAATAGTTTGTCAACAAGGAATATATTTATACAAATTTCCATAATTTACTTTAAATTATGAGATAAAATTTTTTAGAATAGATACTATAATATTACAGATTTTGATTTAAATTATCAAATATTTTTTATGAATTATGATAATATCCAAGTTATGAAATAAATATTTTGATTCAATTTAAATTGTAATTCATAATGAGCCGTTATTTCAATATAATTATCAAAATAAATGATAATCAATGCATGTTTTATTACAGTTTTTTTTATAAAAATTTATTCATACTTTATTTATGTTATATACATTTTAAATTTTTATATCAATTGTATAATTAAATATTTGCAGAAACTTATTAATTAAATAGTAGAAATTATTAAATTAACATTGTTATACTGATATTTCCTATTGTATTTAGTGTTTTATTGTTTGGACTCATAATTGTTCAGGCTGATATAGAACTAGATTCTTTTTTGATTTTTGGACAATTTTAATTTCAAATTAGGGGATAAATTTCTTTTCAAAAATTAAAATTAAAATTGTATTTATCTTGAACATAAAATAAATCAAGCATATAATTAAATGCAACATGGTCGCTCGCAAATTGTCTGATCAATCTCCCAATTACAAGGTACGTCCGACCATTGTAAACTCGTCAGGGAACTGGGTGCCTGAACGGCTACACAAATCTCGAAACCACTAACAGGGTCCCAGGTGCCAGTAGGCTCTCGTAATCCTGGTTCCCAATTGGTGTACGTCAACCGATCGCCATTAGACCAATAGAAACTGTCCGAGCTGTCAGCTTTTAGCACCCTGGTAGCATCCAACCAAAAGCTGCCATCGTATTTTAGATCGTTAAACCACTGGGTTATAAAATTGTGCTTGGCTAAACTTTTGATTGAAATGAGCTTGGCGTTCCATTTCTGGCCGCATGTTTTCAGTGCAGTTGTATAATTAGTTTTCGTATTAGTCTTGTTATGTATTAACAGGCATTCGTTGTCCACACCTTTGGTCCAACCGGTTGGACAGTCTACTTAATAATAACGTAAATAAATAATACAATAAAAATATAAATTAACAATAATAAATAGATTCTAAATGAAATATAATATAAAATGTGGATTTCTGTAACTTTTGTTGTATATAACAAATCATAAGATTTTTAGATATAGGAATCCTTATTTTGTTATTTTAAATTTAATATAAAATTTAATCAATAGCGTAATCACCGCAATTTGTGTCGCATGTCGTGTTAACATAATTGCCATTATGAATTGTAACAGAACCATCATTGATGATTATATTGCAAATATTACCACAATAGTTGTCTTTATTGCAGTTATCAGCTAATTTAAAATTTAATATATATATATTTATAAAATTGCTAATTATGAGTTACCTGACAAACAAACTATAGCAAGATTTATTAATAAAATTGCAGTTTTCATTATAAAATTTGTTGAAATCATAAATTATAGCTCTGTATCCCCTACTTATTAAATTAACTTTACTCTAAACATATTATACATGTATGTCTAATACATAAGTGACAGTAGGCTTGAAACACATACAAAAATTACATGTGCAATCTGACCTTGTTGTCATTTATCAATTATATTATAAACATTTCAAATCATAGAAATTTTGTTAAATCAAAAACATAAACTGACAAAAAAAATATAATAATTAATGAATTCAAATTATTTCATATGAATTAATTAAGCTAAAAGGTACTGTTAATAAAAATTAAATTTACTAGTAAACATTTTTATATTATTAAATAAATAGTTTGTCAATAAGGATTATATTTATAAAAATTTCCATAATTTACTTTAAAATATGAGATAAAATTGTTTAGAATAGATTGTATAATATTATAGACTTTGAATTAAATTATCAAATATTTCTCACGAATTATGCGTAATATCCAAGTTATGAATATAAATATTTTATTTATTTAAATTATGATTCATTGTGAGTAATTGTTTCAATTAAATTAACAAAATAAATGATAATCAATGTAAGTTTTTTAGATAATGTTTTGTATATAAAGTTATTCGTACTGTATTTATATAAAATTTTGATATTTAGTTTATAATTTAAATAAAAATAAAACTATTATTATCAACATTTAAATAAAAATGTCAATAAGGTAATTTTATTTATTTATAATAATTTATTTTTAAAAAACAATATTTAATATTTAATTATAATCAGAATACAGCATATAGCTCATATGCTTAAATGCAACAAGGTCGCTCACAAATAATTTCAGAGAGCCCATCGCAAGGTACATCAGCCCATTTTAAGCTAAACGGGTGACTGAGTGGGCGCGCATGAACACAAACCTCGAGGCCCGCGCCATTAGGTTCAACTCCACCCAACCTCGAGTCCCAATTGGTGTACGTCATCCGTTCGCCATTAGACCAAATAAAACTGTCCGGTTTGTCCGCTTTTAGTACCCTGGTAGCATCTAGCCAAAAGAATTCATCGTACTTTTGATCCTTAAACCACTGGGTTATAAAATTTTGCTTAACTTTTAATTGAAATGAGCTTGGCGTTATATTTCTGGGCGCATGTTTTCAGTGCAGTTGTATAAGTGGTTCCGTTAGAAGTTTTGTCGATAATTATTAGACATTCGTTGTCCACACCTTTAGTCCAACCGCACGGACAGTCTATTTAATAATAATCGTAATAATAAATAATACATTAAAATTATCGTAAAAATCATTTATACAATAATAAAGTAAATATATTTCATAAAATTTTAAGATTTTGATTTCTATTTTTGTCGTAATGTACTGTAAAAAATAATGATAAAATTCATAGAAATAAAAAACGTGTTTTTGATTTTTTAAAATTTTATATAAATCATAATTCTTAACATATTCACCGCAAATGGTATCGCATGTTGTGTTAATAAAATTGCCATTGTTAATCGTAACAGAACCACCATTTATGATTAGTTGGCAATTATTACCGCAATACTTATCATTATTGCAGCTATTAGCTAAATTTAAATGTAATATTTAATATTTAATTAAGATTGCTAATTATCTGTTACCTGAATAGCAAACTACAGCAAGAATTAACAATAATATAGCTATTTTCATTGTTAAATATTAAATTTTCTTTAGATATATATATATATTAACATATTGAATTATGTGTGTTTTATAGTGTATTTATAGAAAACTTTCATTACACTTTAGCTACATAAATTATTATTTTATTGATCTATAAAATCTAAACAGTGAAATAGATTAAACTTATAAATATAAAAGTAGGCTGCAAAAAGTATAACTATCTCGTTAAGTGATTGTAAAAATAAAACATTTCTTGAAACACTCATGTTGTTTCTGTATAAACCTGATAACATACATGATTTTATTGCTAGTGACTTTATGCGTTGACTTTATTTTTATTAAATACTATACAATTAAATAATAACTTTTATTTATTACATTATTGTGTCGTAAATGATTATTTGAATAGGTATTATTAAATGAATCATACTTTATTTGCCAATATTGAAATAACTTATCAAACATATCACGTCAAATGGCATATTATTTATATCGGTATAAATTATAGTTGATAATAAATTTTACATCTTAATAACTTATATATTATACTATGTGAATGTCTTTGACTAAACAACAAACTGAATTGCAATATTAATTGACTAATTACCAATATCAATTAGTAAAATGATTAAGATTTTCATTTAAATAGAATTTTCATATTTAGTTTTAATATAAATAAATTTTAAGAAATTAAAATTGACAATCAAATTATTTACAAATTGGGCACAATAATAATTAACTTTTTATTAAACTTTGATTTTAAAACATACTTTAACCTCAATATTTATCGATTATATTTACTATTAGTATTATCCGTAATTTTACGTATTTTGTATAGTTATATATAATTATATAAAAATATTTTAAAATAAATACTGACAAAATTATAAAAATTATATTGTAAATAACATAATTATAAATTATAAGTTATAATATTAAAAACCGAAACTAACAAAACATTTATTTGTTATAGATTATATGAGACACAACAAGCTGAAACGCTCGATGTGTCTGTGAAAGTAAACGGTAAACTGAAGTATTTCACATAACAATGTATAGCAATCAAGTTGGGTATATAATAATATGAAGAGAAATACTTCAGTTTACAGTTTGCTTTCACAGACACATCGAGCGTTTCAGGCTTGAGCTTTTCATATCAACTAATTAATACAATTTATTTTAAATTAAATAATTAAAGAATTAAGTGCTTTAAATAAAATTAAATTAATAATAAACTTTTTTATTTTACAAATAGTTTCTCCATAAATCCAAATAGATTTATAGAAATTTAAATAATTTACTTTAAAATCGACCATAAAAATTATCTAGAATAGATATTATAATATTGTAGACTTTGACATAAATTATAAAATATTATATTTCCCACGAAGTTTTATATATAATTTCTAAATATAAATAGTTTTATTTAATTTAAATTGTGGGTAATAATAAACCATTGTTTAAATTAAATTGCAGTACTAAATGATAAATAATGTATGTTTACATAAAATTTTGTATATGGACGTTGGTTTGTTAAATAAATCTAAGTAACAAAAGGTATACTGTAATCAAAAAAGGTTGCACATTGTTACAGTCTTTTAGCAATATAAACTAAAATGAATATCTTACTTTAATATGCTTAAATTTAAATAATTTATTTATAAAACATTAGCTATAAGTTTACTTCAAACTATAGAAAGTGAATTTGTAAAATATAAACTATATTTAATAAAAATAACTAAATTAGACCTGATATTAGAGACTATAGCTTTAAGTATACGTATCTATGTAAATTATATTTATTTACAAAAATAAAAATAAAATCAATGATTAAATATATATATTGTTATAACAATATAATTATATATTTGTCAGATAATATAAATTAAAAATATATCTAATTAATTTACTAGAAAATATTGGCAATATGCTTAAATTTTTACCAAAATTTACTTAGGTTTTTTGCAGCCGGTAGTTCATATAAAGTAATTCAAATTTATGTAAAATATAATATAAACTTTTAAATTAACTGTATAATTAAATATTTGTAGTAATTTGATAATTATAACTATTAATGATGTTTACTATAATTATAGATAACCATAAAAAATAAATGTGAAGGTTACATTCATAGAAACAGTTTTATATAAATTAGTGCTAAAATAGTTAATCGATTAAAAATATTTTAAACATAAAATACTGTAATAATTGTTTTAATAATTTTATTTAAATTAGAAATTTTATACTTTATGATAAGATTGTCTTAAATAAATAAGATTTTCTATTTCTAAATAATATATCAAATATTTCCCATGAAATTAAATATTATCTATGTTTTAAATATAAATATTATAATTTGCCTAATTAAATTATTAGTCATAATGGATAATTTTAGAATTTGTTTAAATTTTGTCGTAATATTTTTCATATAAAGTAATTAACATTAATATAATTTCCTACATAAAAACTTTTATATTAACTGTATAATTAAATAATTATAACAATATATAATTAGAAATTATTAAAAATGAACATAATTTTTTGTTTAATTGTATTTATTATTGCATTACTTGGACTCATAATTGTTCCGGCTAACACGGAGCCAGATTGTTTTTGGACAGGGTGCGTTGAGTTGAATCATGCTAGCTGTCCCGATCATTATGAGCAAATGACCAAGGAACATTGCGGTGATTGGTGGCAACGTACATTAAATGCTCAGAAAAAATATTGCTGCAACAAATGTTAGTAGCTGAATGTTCAACAGACATAATTTAATTTGCTTAGCGTGCGAAAATTATTTAATGGTTTTAATATTCATTGTTGATTTTATTTTACAGCTAATGAAACTGCCAATTATGACATGCTTGATGACCAAGATTACGAGTCTAAAAGTAATCTAGGTTCAGTTAACGCTATACAACATGAGATTAAATATAATTTTGTGCAAGGTAATTCATGTATAATCTAATTACAGTATTTTTTTAAAAATTGTTATTTTAAATTATACTTATCTTGTAGTACTGGGGCCGCGTATACACACAAAATCTCGAAATACAAAATCTGGAAAAACCAAATCTAAACAAGCCAAATCTAGAAAAATAAAATATCGTAAAACACAATCTCGAAAGTAGTACTACATGTGATGGTGGAGTTTGTGTAGCACCTGGACTTGAAGCTGGAGGTGTTGGTACATCTAAATAATCAATATTAATTTTGTAATTAATTAAAATCTTGTGTATTGCAATTTATGATCGTTTTTTTATTATTTTTAAATTGATAATATTAATACTTCGAAATTTATAATAATTTGTTAAAAGTGATATATTTTTATGAAAACTCAAAACACTTGGTTAATTTATGTATTTAATTTTAAAATAAATAATTTTAATATATAATACATAATCGTTATTTATGTTAAATTGCATTCGTATTTGTTTATTTTATTTTAAAGCTAATATTAAAATTTTAAAAACAAACAATAAATCATATAACCCGTATTATTAAATGCAACAAAGTCGCTCACAAATAGTTTCAAAATCCCGAGAATAATATGAGTCGGCCCATTTTAAACTAATCGGAGCACTGGGATGGGAGCTCTATCATACAAATCTCGAGGGCATCCATATTATCAGGCCTATTGCCATTTGGTTCACCTCTACCTGGCCTCGAGTCCCAATTGGTGTACGTCAACCGATCGCCAATAGACCAATAAAAACTGTCCTAGCTGTCAGCTATTAGCACCCTGGTAGCATCCAACCAAAAGCTGCCATTGTACTTTTGATCCATAAACCACTGGGTTATAAAATTATGCTTAACTTTTAATTGAAATGATCTTGGCGTTATATTTCTGGGCGCATGTTTTCAGTGCAGTCGTATAATTGCTATTTGGTAATCTCTCCTAGATCTATTCTGTAATATGTTAAATTTAAACTTATTATTCAGCACATATTATTAGCACCAAGCGCCCTTTTCCTCAAAGATGTTATTGATTTATTTTGAATAAACTAATTATTAATAAAGTAATTTTTATTATAAAAGGTATAATCTTGTATTATTTAAAAAGACTTAATAAAGAAATGGTATTATGGGTAATTAGACTAGATAATTTATGGCCACAACTAACCAACTGATGATTAACTGACCAATGCTCATCAATATACCAAAGTAATTATACTGGTACAACTAATTAATAGATCAGATATTGAATAAACAATTACTGCAAATCATTAACAATTTGTTATAGGTCAAATTTATCATAAATGTACATTATAATTAAGTTAATGTTTTAATTGAGTACATAAGTTTTATTGCTAATTGTATAAGTATGATATTTATTTTTAGCTTATATAATAATAGTTTAACAATATGAGAATACAGTATAAATGCTAAATTATTTATTTCAAACTTATTGCATATTAATTCATTATATCTATGATATTATCATAAAATATAATCTGTATTAAAAGTATATTACATAAATTATGGCTGATCTCTATACAAATAAGTTACTGGATCATAAAATTGGCTACAAATGGGCGTCAATTCATTTATACAGAATAGGTTTGGATTTGTTTGAAACGTCCTATAATTGCGGTCATAGGCTATGGTTTCATAAACCGATTCTCGCGTTCATTACATTCACTATATTTTACATAAACCGTGTGTTATGTCTACTCATTGACAATGAATATCTATCTATTGTGCTTGGTGACTTTGGCAGATTTTTGGGAATTCGTACCTTGAACAATTTAACGCTAGCCATGTTTGGTTTATCCCCGCTGAGCATTCAGTGCGTATTTTTTTATAACTTCATGAATCATATTAAGCCGACTTTCCTAAAAGTATTACATATGATGTCCGGTTTGGTAACTCCCGGTGCTGTAGGACTGACCAATAAGTCGGAGGTTATGTTACTTATTAGACGTACGAGACATTTTTCCAGATTTGCGACACTAAACAGTGTATACGTCATACCTATTCAGGCCGTATTGCTAACAGTTATGTCATACCTATTTGGGACGACCCTTTATAACACACTACTCTATGGTATACCCAATGGCCTACTGTTTGCCGTTTGGGACCACCATTTCTGGGAATACACGTTATACACATTGAGTTATTTCTACGTTATTTGCCTTTACTTTAAATTCAGACTCCGGGCTATACATAGACAGCTCCGGGATATTATGGATAGGCCTACAAGTCGTTGGGAAATGGAGACTATTTTGCATTCATTTAACACAATATACTCAGAGATAAGTGACTATAACGCCACCTATTGGTCCAAAATATTGCTGTGTTTTTACCTGACGTTTGGTTCGGCGACTATTATACTGTTGTATAACACGGTATTTATAGCAATGAATATTATGTTAAAATTTATTTACAGCTATATTGTGGTCATGACTTCAATGTTATTCCTATGGGTTATATTCACGGCATCGGGTGTTAATTATGAAGCTAATAAATCTTATGTGTTAATGAATCAATATATGGTTAAACGTATGATCAAGCGTAATTAAATATAACATTTTATGTAAAGTTTTAATGTTCTAAATAATTTTGCTAACTTTTAATTTAGTCAATTAATAATTTTAATTCTATAATAGATAAAGCTGGTAAAGTGAATCTGCAACGATAATTTTGTTTAATAGCTCACTTATTAATTGCAGCAAAAATCTATACTCTAGCACACTTAAAGTTCATTATGAAGTAACTATGAAGTACAAGAATATTCTGACATATGGATAGGCCAGTGCTATAAAGTGCTATGTGCGTAATGAATGCATTAATAGTGTATTTGTAGTGTCAATTTTGTTTATAATATGAAATTAAGTAAATAACAAACATTTCAATTAAAGCTAAACTCAATTATTATTAATTTTTAAAAATTAAATTAATTAATTAAATCTAATAAAATAATTAAAAGTTCAAAAAACAGTTAAATAAAATATTTAATTAATGATATCTGTATCGTAATGTTTATAAAAATCGTTAAAAATTATTTATAAAATTAATTACTTAAAAGAATATTTATCACTACAAATCTTTTCCAAATCACAAAATATTTAGCATAAACTACAATTTATATAAATAGAAAATGAAAATTAATGTTTTGGAACTATATTTAAACTTATAATTTCATGTTTTATATAAATATAATTAAATCAAAATTATTATAATTTTAAATGTAGTTTTGCATAGTGTGTTTAATCATTTTCATGAGTATTTATTGATTTATAAACATTTAATAAGTGTATATTAATAATTATACAAGAAAAATCACATCGTGCTTTCTTGCACGCAATGGATCATATAGTATGACATCAATAATATTCTGTGATATTGAATGATTTGCTGGACATATAGTCAGCGCAAAGATTGTTAATGTTAAAATGATACGCAAAAATTTGTATTAAAAAATTGACCCCCCTCCCCTATTTAATCCCCTCGTACATAGGACTTTAACATTGTGTACGCATGCCTTGGCTGACCCCTCTCACCCACACAGTGCGTATGTACTTATTGAATGAGCCCTAACTAGTAAGTACTTAGTACTGAATAAAGTACAATAATATTTACTTAAACTCGTTTATCTATATGATAATTGCACTTGCAAGTAACCAGTTGCAACTTTCAAGGATGATGTGTTTTAATAACTTTTGAAAACACGTATTATTAAACCTTTAACTTTAAAATATAAAGTAAAAATAACATTTTGAACATTATAACCATTATATTAAATAAGCTAAACCATATCAGATATAGCAATGTGCAACCATTTATAAATATTCATTTGTTAAATGCAACAATCATAATTAGATTTATATTTACATAATTAATCTAATTTTTGAAAATTATTTTATACTACTGTATATTGGGATCATTTACAAAAAAAACAATATTATATTTAATTAAAAATATTTATTGTTAAAAACTATTAATGGTGTTTACTAGAATTATAGATAACCATAAAAACATAAATGTGAAGGTTACTTTCATAGAAACAGCTTGAAATGAATTAGTGCTAAAATAGTTCATTGATTTAAAATATTTTAAACATAATATAGTGTAATAATTATTATAAAAATTATAATTATTTTACCTAATAAGCATGCTGTTTATACAATCTTATGACACTACCGGCCCACCGGGTGCCACAGGATTTTCAACGTAAAACAGTTGACGTGTTGAGCCGTGTGTTGACTAACAAACCCGTCGAGCGGATTACCGTGCATTTGCTCACCGATCAAAATATCTACACTGGTCAGTTTAATTTTATAATTTTATTATCATTTTTAGAAAGTTTCTAGAAATTAATATATAATAAATACATAAAAGTTAATTAATTAGCTTAACTATATATTTGTATTTGAAATATAAATAAACAATACAGATTAATAAAATTACAAACAAGCTAATAGCAGAGTTATCAATGATTATAAAGCTAGATTTAAAACTATGCTATATAAATTAAATAAGTTTAATTTTAAAAATATTTAATTATATTGATAAACTATTAGAATGATAACTCTTTATAAAATTTTTAATTAAAATTATATATTATTTATTAATTAGGAAGTGACTCTGATCGTAATGTGGGTAATGCCTGCGCAGTGATCATTCATTTGGCATTGTTGGCAAATGTAACAGTATTGGTAACAGTACCTCCATGGGTGATTACTGTGTACTTATTACAGCAATTTGTGTCGTTATAGCTATTCGTAACAGTATTGACGACAGTACCACCATTGTTGATTAGTGTATAGCTAGTACAGCATTTTCTGGGGCATGTCCCGTTAATACAATTGACATTGTTAATCGCGATAGTATTGGTAACAGTACCACCATAGATTATTTGTGTGTAATTTCTACAGCAATTTGTGTGGCATGTCCCGTTAGTTTCGACATTGTTAATCGTAGCAGTATTCGTGAACGTACCACCATTGATGACCAGTGTGCAATTTTTACAAGTGCAGGTATTGGCTAATTTAAAATTTAATATTTAATTGGGACTGCTAATTATGGGTTATCTTAAAAGCAAACTACGGCAAGATTTAATAATAATATAGTTATTTTCACTATTAGATATGATAGAGTTAATAATATATGTATTCACTATTTATAATATATATATATATTATTTAAAACATATGAAAAGTTGTCTAAAAATTAAAACAGAAATGATAGGAAATTATGAGATACAGGCTATTAATAGACTAATATTATATAAATATTATTCATAATGATTATAAATACATGAATATGTCTTTATCATTAAATCGTATATATCCTAAATTACCTGTATATTATTATATATCATTTTTTATCACTAGTATTATAATTCATTTATAAATTACTACGAACTACTAAATAAAGTACACTAATATTTACTTAAACTCGTTTATCTGTATGACATATGCACTTGTAAATAACCAGGTGCACTTAATATTTTCAAGGATGATGTGTTTACAAACTTTGAAAACACGTTTTAATAATTTATACAATTTATTAATTTAATAAACCATTAACTTTAAAATATAAAGTAAAAATGAAATTCATTTAAAAGACAATTTACTCATTAATTTATTCGTATTCAGATATACTGCATATTAGTTGATTGTCTATGATTTTAAAATCTACATTTAAATAAAATAGCATACAATAATATTTAAAAATAAAATTGCATTAAATTAAAAATTGACTTTGTACGTGAAAATGCATATATTTAAAAAAAACATAATAATCACTATTTATTAATATATAGTTAATTGAAAACATATCAAAAGTTGTCGAAAACATAGCAATAAGTAATAATGTCCAGATTATACATTTATACCGCACTGCGATATACTGTGTTTTTAAAAAATAATCACATTTTAGTAAGTTTTTAATGCTCAATTTGTTGTTTAAAATTATTTTAAAATATCATAATTACCGGGATTTGTGTCGCATGTCGTGTTAATACAATTGCCATTATTAAGCGTAACAGTATTCGTAAGCGTACCAGTATTGAAGATTTGTTTGCAATTATGGCAGGTAGTAGCTACTTAAAATTATAATATATTTAATATTTAATTGAGAATGCTATTTATTCAGTTACCTGACAAGCCAACTACGGCAAGACTTAATAATAATATAATTATTTTCATTATTAGATCTGGTAGAGTTAATATGATATGGTTACCAGAATGTATTCACTATTTATAACATTTATTTTATTTACAACTTAGGAAAAGTTGTCGAAAACATAAGTGACAGTAGATTATGAGATACAGACTATTAATAGATTAATTTTATATAAATATTATTCATAATGATTTTAAATACATGAATATGTTTTTATCATTAAGTCGTATATATCCTAAATTACATGTAGATTATTTATATATCATTTTCTATCACTAGTAATTCATTTATAAATTACTACTAACTACTAAATAAAGTACAATAATATTTACTTAAACTCGTTTATTCATATGACAATTGCACTTGTAAGTAACCAGGTGCAATTATATATCATTTTCTATCACTAGTAATTCATTTATAAATTACTACTAACTACTAAATAAAGTACAATAATATTTACTTAAACTCGTTTATCTATATGACAATTGCACTTGTAAGTAACCAGGTGCACTTTATATTTTCAAGGATGATGTGTTTACAAACTTTTGAAAACACGTATTAATAAACCTTTAACTTTAAAATATAAGTAAAAATATAATTCATTTAAAAGACAATTTACTCATTAATTTATTCGTATTCAGATATATAATACTGCATATTAGTTGATTGTCTGTGATTTTAAAATCGACATTTAAAATAGCATACAATAATATTAAAAAATAAAATTGCATTAAATTAAAAATAGACTTTGTACGTGAAAATGCAAATATTTTAAAAAACATAATTCCAATCAACGATATAATCACTATTTATTAATATATATATTATTCACAACATATAAAAAGTTGTCGAAAACAAAAGTGACAGTAGAATATTCCAGTGTTTTGATGGACAGGTATGTTTTTCAAACTGTTTAACCATTGACTCTAAGCATTGACACACTCTCCCTAATATAAACGCTATATATCACGGGAAATGTGTACAACTGCTACGATAGCCCTATCCAACGCACGCACTAACAATAGCTATATAGCTGTGTAGGAGTATGCTCTGGGTACATTGCTGTAAAGTCTATCAACTAAATAAAGTAATTAAGATTTTTATCTAAATAGAATTTTTAATTATAATATAAATAAATTATTAACAAATTAAAATGGTTAATCAAATTATTTTTACATAAATATTAAAAATTTTATATTTTATTATTTTAAAACTAAAATCGCGTTTGCCATACATAATAGTTTGTTATTATTATTTATTATTATTATACAAAGGTAGAATATTAATTAACATTTTTAAACCTTGATTTAAAATATTTTAAAATAAATATTTATAAAATTATAAAAATTATTTTTTAAATAACATACTTCAAAGACAAAACTAACAAAAACATTTATTAGTTATAACTTATAAGTAAATTATATCATCTAATTTATACAATTTATTTTAAATCAAATAAAAATTATCGTTGCAGATTCACTTTACCAGCTTTATCTATTATAGAATTAAAATTATTAATTGACTAAATTAAAAGTTAGCAAAATTATTTAGAACATTAAAACTTTACATAAAATGTTATATTTAATTGCGCTTGATCATACGTTTAACCATATATTGATTCATTAACACATAAGATTTATTAGCTTCATAATTAACACTCGATGCCGTGAATATAACCCATAGGAATAACATTGAAGTCATGACCACAATATAGCTGTAAATAAATTTTAACATAATATTCATTGATATAAATACCGTGTTATACAACAGTATAATAGTCGCCGACCCATACGTCAGGTAAAAACACAACAATATTTTGGACCAATAGGTGGCGTTATATTCACTTATCTCTGAGTATATTGTGTTAAATGAATGCAAAATAGTCTCCATTTCCCACAGACTTTTAGGTTTATCCGTAATATCCCGAAGCTGTCGATGTATAGCACGGAGTCTGAATTTAAAGTAAAGGCAAATGACGTAGAAATAACTCAATGTGTATAACATGTATTCCCAGAAATGGTGGTCCCAAACGGCAAACAGTAGGCCATTGGGTATACCATAGAGTAGTGTGTTATGAAGGGATGTCCCAAACAGGTATGACATGACTGTTAGCAATACGGCCTGAATAGGTATGACGTATACACTGTTTAGTGTCGCAAATCTGGACAAATGTCTCGTACGTCTAAGAAGTAGCATAACTTCTGACTTATTGGTCAGCCCTACAGCACCGGGAGTTACCAAACCGGACATCATATGAAATACTTTTAGGAAAGTCGGCTTAATGTGATTCATGAAGTTATAAAAAAATACGAACTGAATGCTCAGCGGGGATAAGCCAAACATGGCTAGAGTTAAATTGTTCAAGGTACGAATTCCCAAAAATCTGCCAAAGTCACCAAGCACAATAGATAGATATTCATTGTCAATGAGTAGACATAACACACGGTTTGCGTAAAATATAGTGAATGTAATGAACGCGAGAATCGGTTTATGAAACCATAGCCTATGACCGCAATTATAGGACGTTTCAAATAAATCTAAACCTATTCTGTATAAATGAATTGACGCCCATTTGTAGCCAATTTTATGATCCAGTAACTTATTTGTATAGAGATCAGCCATAATTTATGTAATATACTTTTAATACAGAGTATATTTTATGACAATATCATAGATATAATGAATTAATATGCAATAAGTTTGAAATAAATTATTTAACATTTATACTGTATTCTCATATTGATAAACTATTATTATATAAGCTAAAAATAAATATCATACTTATAAAAATTAGCAATAAAACGTAGGTACTCAATTAAAACATTAACTTAATTACAATGTACATTTATAATGATAAATTTGACCTATAACAAATTGTTAATGATTTGCAGTAATTGTTTATTCAATATCTGATCTATTAATTAGTTGCACTCATAATTACTTTGGTATAATGATGAGTATTTGTCAGTTAATCATCAGTTGGTTAGTTGTGGTCATAAATAGAGTCTAATTACCCATGATACCATTTCTTTATTAAGTCTTTTTAAATAATACAAAATTATACCTTTTATAATAAAATTACTTTATTAATAATTAGTTTATTCAAAATAAATGAATAACATCTTTGAGGAAAAAGGCGCTTGGTGCTAATAATATGTGCTGAATAATAAGTTTAAGTTTTACATAATACAGAATAGATCTAGGAGAGATTACCAAGAAGCAATTATACAACTGCACTGAAAACAGTTGCGCCCAGAAATATAACGCCAAGATCATTTCAATTAAAAGTTTAGCCAAACAAAATTTTATAACCCAGTGGTTTATGGATCAAAAGTACGATAGCAGCTTTTGGTTGGATGCTACCAGGGTGCTAATAGCTAACAGCTCGGACAGTTTTTATTGATCTAACGGCGATCGGTTGACGTACACCAATTGGGACTCGAGGCCAGGTAGAGGTGAACCAAATGACAATAGGCCTAATAATATGGATACCCTCGAGATTTGTATGATAGTGTACCATCCCAGTGCTCCGAATAGTTTAAAACGGGCGTGCTCAGATTGTTCTCGGGATTTTGAAACTATTTGTGAGTGACCTTGTTGCATTTAATAATACGCGTTATATGATTTATTTTGTTTGTTTTTAAAGTTTTAATATTAGCTTTAAAATAAAATAAACAAATACGAATGCAATTTAAAATAAATAACGATTATGTATTATATATTAAAATTATTTATTTTAAAATTAAATACATAAATTAATCAAGTGATTTGAGTTTTCATATAAATATATCACTTTTAACAAATTATTACAAATTTCGAAGTATTAATATTATCAATTTAAAAATAATAAAAATGATAATAAATTGCAATACACAAGATTTTAATTAATTACAAAAATATTGATTATTTAGATGTACCACCAACACCAGCTACAAGTCCAGGTGCTACATAAACTCCACCATCACTTGTAGTACTACTACTTTCAAGATTGTGTTTTACGATATTTTATTTTCCTAGATTTGGCTTGTTTAGATTTGGTTTTTCCAGATTTTGAATTTCGAGATTTTGTGTGTATACACGGCCCCAGTACTACAAAATAAGTATAATTTAAAATAACAATTTAAAAAAAATACTGTAATTAGATTATACATGAATTACCTTGCACAAAATTGTATTTAATCACATGTTGCATATCGTTAACTGAACCTAGATTACTTTTAGACTCGTAATCTTGCTCATCAAGCATGTCATAATTGGCAGTTTCATTAGCTGTAAAATAAAATAAACAATGAATATTAAAACCATTAAATAATTTTCGCACGCTAAGCAAATAAAATTATGCCTTTTGAACATTGAGCTACTAACATTTGTTGCAGCAATATTTTTTCTGAGCATTTAATGCACGTTGCCACCAATGTTCCTTGGTCATTTGCTCATAATGATCGGGACAGTTAGCATAATTCAACTCAACGCACCCTGTCCAAAAACAATCTGGCTCCGTGTTAGCCGGAACAATTATGAGTCCAAGCAATGCAATAATAAATACAATTAAACAAAAAATTAAGTTCATTTTTAATATTTTCTAATTTTCTAATTATATATTATTATAAATATTTAATTATACAGTTAATATAAAAGTTTTTATGTAGTAAATTATATTAATGTTAATTACTTTATATGAAAAATATTACGACAAAATTTAAACAAATTCTGAAATTATACATTATGACTAATAATTTAATTAAACAAATTATAATATTTATATTTAAAACATAGATAATTTTTAAATTCATGGGAAATATTTGATAAATTATTTAAAAATAGAAAATCTTATTTATTTAAGACAATCTTATCATAAAGTATAAAATTTCTAATTTAAATAAAATTAAGTTATTAAAATAATTATTACAGTATTTTATGCTTAAAATATTTTTAATCAATGAACTATTTTAGCACTAATTGCTGTAAAATTATTTCTATGAATATAACCTTCACATTAATTTTTTATGGTTATCAATAATTATAGTAAACACCATTAATAGTTTTTAACAATAAATATTTTTAATTAAATATAAGATAGTTTTTTGTAAATGATCGCAATATGACCGAATATATTTAACGGTAATAAAAATAATTTTCAAAAATTAAATAAATTATGTAATTTTATAATTAAATATGATTGTTATTTTAATTAATGAATATTTATAAATGGTTGTACATTGTCTAATAGATTATATAATATGGTTTAGCTTATTTAATATAATGGCTCATAGTGTTTAAAATTTTATCTAATGCTTCTGAAAGTAATACCAGGTTTAAAAGTTTTATTTAAAAACTTACGTTTTTATAAACTTTAAAAGATAATTACTGTAGTTTGAATTATCAGTTTAATATGCAAGTTTAATATTAAAATAATATATTATATATAAATAATTATTTAAATACTATAAAATATTATATTAACAATTGTACAGTATTTGTTAAAAATTTGTCCCGAAATTGTCCTCGGCTAAACATATTTATTTAATACTATGCCTTACATGTTTAATCAAGGCTATTACATAACATGTTAAAGTAAAGTAAATAAAAGCATAATACATTAATAAGTTTTATACCAATTTACAACATTTTTTAATTACAAGTTTAATATTCTTTAAATATAAAATATAATTTTTACCAAGGTCAAATTATGTCTCACATACAACTGTTTACATCCCTGCCCCGTTCGGCATACCTAAAGACTTTTTCACAAAAACGGCAACTTTGATGACCCAGGTGTTCATGGATAAGCCATTTGACAGAATGGCTGTGCATGTTGTGCCTGATCAACTTATATTTTCAGGTATTTATAAATATACTAAACTAAAAACAAATACTTATAATGTAAGAATTAACTAGATAATAATATTTATTTTGTATTTTAGGAAGTGACCCAGAAGGTAAACATCATTTTGCTTATGGCGTATTGTAAAGTGCTGGTAGAGTTAGCCCGGATGAAAATCGTGTGACCGTAGCTGAGTTTGTCAAACATGTCAAAAAGGAGCTTGGTATTCATGAGAATCAGTTCAGACTGGATATAGTGGACATCGACAGAAATAATTTATCTTACCAAGGCAAAATTTATACAGATCTTGGTTGGTTATTTCCATAAAGTACAATTTCAAATAATTATAAAAAGTATATAAACTGATGTTAAAAACATGTGCTTATAATCGGTGAATATATGATGGTCAATTTTCTAGCACACTATAAGTCTTAATAAATTCAAACTGTAATCATAACACAAATCATTTAATTCATTTTACAATAAGTGATAAAATAACTTTAAATAATGTTAGTATTAAAATTTTGATAATACAAATTAAATTTATAACTATTAAATTTTTAGTATCAGTTGTGTACGGAAATCAGGAATAAAAATTTTGATAATTGTTAGTTTTACATATTTTGTAAAACTATTTAATTATAAGTTAATTTTAAAATCTCGGGATTTGATTCATTAATATTTTATATGTTTTATTTGACTCGTAATTGACGGCCGATGTCGTAAATATGATAAACAAAAACACTGTCCCGTATAATGTCATAATATAACCTATTAAAAAAATCAATAGTGCACCAATTGGCTCAAATGTGACCACGTACAACATGAATATTATAAGCAAACTTAGCATAGTCCATACAATTAGTAGCACTTTAGACCAATAGGTGGTGTTATAGTCGTTGATATCTAAATATATTTCATTCAATGAGCGCATCATTTGCGTTAAATATCTTGCGTTATATTTATTATAATTTTTAAAAATATTAATAAATTGTTTGTTAATTAAAAATATTTTTAGTTTAAGGTATTTGCATAATAAATATAAGTAAACCAACAACCACAAACACGATGTCAAAGTTGCCGTTTTTGTGAAAAAGTCTTTAGGTATGCCGAACGGGGCAGGGATGTAAACAGTTGTATGTGAGACATAATTTGACCTTGGTA
>CAJPVJ010000229.1:0-31376 GCA_905397405.1 Oppiella nova
TCACTATTACCACAACAGACACGAGATTAATGTCTCAACTCTTTTGCAAAACTATCCTTCAGTTTAACACTAATCTCGCCATCGATTCATTCAATCGCTTTCAACACGAGTTAACCCTTCGTTTAAATATCACTTCATTTGCATTCATATTACTATTGTTTGCATCAATTAATTACCATATCATCTAATATTCATTATTTAAATTTGAAAATTCTTACTATTTTTGCGCAAATAAAGCCAACATTTTTGATATTGATTTAGTAAGCATCCAATTATCGTAAATATTTGAAAACATACCTAGAAAATGAAAAACAAATTTAATTAATATAAATTTTTAAGTTTTATTTAGAATCAAACAAATATATAATATAGTTAGATATATATAATTTTTAATATTAATATTTTTAATACTATTATAGCAAAACTCATCAATCACATAAATAAGAAAAGTAAAGTATTAATAACAATATAAGACACTTACGTAAGTTAAAGGATATTTACATATGGTCTTTATTTTTACACTAATGTAAAAGGTAATGAAATATAAAGGTAATTTAAGAAATAAGTTATTTTCATTAAATACATATATGAATGCCTCGGAAAATCAGTTTTAAAGTATGAAATATAATACCAGTGCTACGGCACGGGCACATAAAAAACGCCTCGGTGCCATATAAAAAATATATTGCAGTCAATTCACATGTTTTCAATCTTAATCAAAATTTTTGAAATGTTTCGTAAATTTTGAGCGCATTTTTTGGTATTTTAGAAACATTTTATTCAATAGAAAATGTATTAGAAATATATTATATAACAACTTGTGTTGGATATTGAATATAACTATAGATTTGAAATTTAAACTTTGTGTGCATTGAATATATGCGGCAAACTATAACAGCACACTTTTCAGCCACTTTTGGCAAACATACGATATAATATGCCATACATTTGATATTATATAATATGAAATACAATTTTTGAAATTCAGAGCATATAATTGACTTTCGTATCACATTCTGTATGATATTTTTATATATATAATGCAGCATACATATAATATTATATATATATTTCTTTACATCCAATGATTTATTCCGGGTCTCAGATGCGAGTGAGCCATCAGAGAGAGAGAGAGAGAGAGAGAGAGAGAGAGAGAGCCCTAGCTAAAAATGATTTTTTACTGAATATATATTAGGTTTCGGTATCTCTTATTTTTTGAACACAAAACCAAATTCAAAACTAGGGATTCGCTACTTAAACACATGAAAAGCTAACCGCGCTCTACGTGTCTGTGCCAATGGTGTGGCACAGTATGTATGGTGTGTGTGAGAGCACCGGCACTACACGCCCGTCCACCGTTACATTGTATGTATGCTTTGATATTCAATATTCTGGCACTGAATTGAATATAAAAAACTTCTGAATTCACGGAATATATCAAAAAATAGCACAAAAATCACTTTTTTGAGCAAAAAATTGTATTTCGAGTATTGTATTGCATCGGGAGATACAGAGTATATGCCGGCGCCCTCACAGCCAGTCACACATCAAATGCTCATCAAAAATGTATATTATGTTTGGGTGCCTGATCTCCCTGTCCATCGCCAACACTCATGGCTAGACAGCGAGCCCTCGGTGTATATATTATGCAAAATTTATGTCATGTTTTGTGTGCCAAATGTCCGGTACCTTAAATCGCTAACTTTATCTTTTATATTAAACACAGAGATTTTAAGTTTAATTAATATTTTTGTTATTATAATCGATTCTGACAATAAATTTTTTATAATAGCATTTTGTGTTAAACTATTTTCAAAAGTCTCTCAAAAAATATTTCTCATTAAATAGCCGTTTGTTACCAGAAATTACTTGTGTTTTTATATCGAAATTAATTCTCATTACAAAAACCAATTCAATAGAGAGCCTGACTTTAATTGAGATGAAAGACTTGTTTCACTCGGAAATTATTCCTCAAACTTATCGGAAGTCAAGGTCTGTGTGAGAGAGAGAGAGAGAGAGAGAGAGAGAAATAGGACACAAATTATTACTTTTAAAATATAAGACAAAGACTTTTTGTGTTATCATTCATTAATTGTAATGTACTCTAAGAGCTTCGTTAATCCATTAGTATATCAATAGTTAGCGTATGTTTTGCACCAGGGTTTGGTCAGTATATAGCGTGCAGTATCCCTATGACTATCATTGTGTGCATCAAATGATGGCAAAAAACAAGAGACAAACAAAAGACCAAAAGAAATAAGTTATATATCGACGGGATAAATATTAGTGCCCTATCCCTATGTATAATACAACGCATTAGTTAGTGTGAGTGAGTGAGAGAAAATACAGGGGAAAGGGAGCTAACAATTTGAAAATTACATCTGAAAGAAACAAAAAAAACTTATTGAATTGGTTTTTTGAGGAGTTTTATTGCAAATCGATATTATTTAGTATAATAATTGACTGGACATTAGCGATAGGAGTTGCGCTCCCATTGATGAGTGAGTGAGTGAGTGAGAGAGGGAGAGAGAGAGCAAAGAGCACTCGTATAAAATATAGCTCACTGTATATAATAATATACTGTTAATGTTTAACGCGTTTTATTTCAAACATAGAAATTGAAACGAAACGAAAAAATAAATGACTGTATATTAGAGTATAAAACAATTGATTTCTTTTGCTCTGAGAGAGAGAGAGAGAGAGAGTAGGTATCTCTCTTTATCACATGTGATAAAACTCACGTAAAAAATACACGGTTCTTATAATAATATTAACTTACAATATCTACTATTAGACGGCCACGAGACACTTGGGATGGGTGCAATTGCATCCATTTCTCTGGCATTCAATGAAACGGCAATAATTGACACAAACTTTTTGACACAAAATTATTTTTTGTCGATGACTTAAATAAAGCACTTTTTCACTATAAATGTTGTTATAATTGGAGTTCATTGGAATCGATATATTCTTAATAATCAGTTTTTTAAGTCTCTCTCTCTCCTCTCTCTCTCTCTAATACTATTTTTCACTTGTATTTAATATATTAATATTATTTTTAGACCCATTTTTACCGATTACCACACAATAACATAATATGACGAAACCTTTGAAAAAATTATGATTATATCGACTCTAATAAAATACAAATTAAACTAATGTTTGATTTTTTTATTATCATTTGTTCATTTGTGTGTCAATCGTTTATTACTGATATTTACTATTAATATCATTGAAATGAAATTTTTATCTCTTAAAAGTCATAACAATTACATATAATTTGAAATATATAAGTTATATAAAATTCTGTATTTGTTTTTCATATTATATTTATTATATAATGTGGTATTAAAACCAATTTTTATAATGTCACTGTAAATACTGTTTTTATAGGATTTATAGCATATTTCGTGAATCAATAATAAATATGAGTTAATATATGTTTTTGACAGAATTTGTTTCACTAAATAATAGCCAAAAGGAGTGTATCTTATCTCATGAGTTAAGTCAGAGAGAGAGTGAGAGGACTGGTAGCAGAAAAAGGGTTTTTGTTCAAACATAAGGCCATTATATATGATAGTGGCCTCAATCTAATCGGCCGGTGCCTCCAATTTTGCTTTATGCTCACTGAACATCAAGTTAATTTATTTTGGAAATGTATATTTCGCGATGTGTCCAGTCTCTCTCTCTCTCTCTCTCTCTCTCTCTCGTCGAATATGACATTAACTACACCCGAAAAACTCATTGCACACACATATTATACAACAGCACATACAGTATTAATGGCAACTCATTGTGCACTGAGAGAGAGAGAGAGAGAGAGAGAGAGAGAGAGAGAGCATAGGTTTGACTATAAGCACAAATAATTGGATGTAATGAATATTAGGGTTAATTGTGACTTAACTGACAATTTAATTATTTTGCAACAATTTTATTCACAGAGCACCGGCAGATTATCATCTATAACATTCAATTATAATAATATTCTTGGCACATAAAAAATGCACTCAAAATAGTGTACACTATTTCTCTCTATGGATGAGAGAGAGAGAGAGAGAGAGTCGATGATATAACTCACAGAATACACATACAAATAGATGAACAAATGGATTCAACACATAACTAATGACCAAATGCTATGATATCTACAGAAATGACACACAGAGAGAGTCACGAGAGAGAGCATAGGAGAGAGATGGACAGAGAAGTTTGAGGGTATTGCAGGCCTTAATAAGTGAGTGAGTGATGCAAAGCAAAGCAAATGAAAAAAATAGTTTAATAATAATAATAGCAATCATAACATAATGTAGTAGTGATTGGCGAGAGACTAACGAAACACAAAAGGCAACGAGTTTTGACGTGCGATCGCAATACCCGTTAACCCATGAATACCAGCGAAAAAGGCTTTCAATCACCGAATGATCGCATTATATGATATGATAGGCAAACCCGTCACAGACTGATCACTGACCGCCAGCACCAGTAGTATAAAAACCTGACACTGATTAGTGCAATAGGGTTTTGGGGGCCGATTCCTGCCCATACATACATACGCTACAAGAATATAATACAATACATGTAACTAACTGTCCGCTTACTTAATGATTATTAGTGTATTTCCTATCATTTTTTGCTGTGATTCCCATTCTTTTACTAATAATATTCGTCACTATTTATGGCGTTTTTGTCATATATTTTGTCGGCCAATGTCTCTGTTGTGTGCAATCGATTGCATAACAGAATAATAGGCAATATATTGAGTGAACAGAATATTCTGTACGTAAACCCTATGGAAACACACATTACAAGCGAAAGCGAATGAGAATCTAATAATTAATTGCTATCAGAATATCGGTATAAATAAATAGAAAAGATTAGACAAACAGACGGTTAAAAACACTGAGAGGAATGGGAGACTAAAATACAGCATAAACTGAAAAAACATACAGAATATTCTGCGTGTGTTTGCAGTAAATGAATGATTAAAATTTGATGAGTGAGTCTCTCTCTCTCTCTCTCTCCCTCTCTCTCTCCCATCGTATTGAGCAATAGTAACGATAAATAAATCTTTTTCTCATTAAGTATTTCGCACTCAATCACTGATAAGCACTGGACGTTAGACTCTCAGTCCAAGCAGCACCGGCCTATGGAGTCTATGGCGTGTATATGTGTGCTATATATGTATGGAGCTATCGGTGCCAATCAAATGCAAAAGTCACGTACAGCTCATTACGCAAAACTAAGTATCATAAACATCATTAACTCACTGATCAATTGTTGTGTATGTGTTGGTCCTGTAATGCACGTCTCACTCATCGAGAGAGAGAGAGAGAGAGAGAGAGAGAGAGAGAGAACTCGCATAGAAGAGAGCATTGTATGGCTCTCTCTTACGGACACAATGCAGGTGTCATTCACTCTCTCATCTGTCTATTGACTAACTATTGTGTATCTCATAGCCGAGTGAAACAATGCATTTGATGCGCCGTTGATGATGATTGAGCACACAGTGCACTGGCACTGGTATGTCGAGTGAGAGCCAGTGTCCACTTATCACGTTCTCGTGTCTCACTCTCGTCACTATACAGACAGACAATCCTAAAGATCAGTCGAGAGGCCAACGAGAGAGAGAGAGAGAGAGAGAGAGACTACGCTTTTGACTCATTTTAACGATAAGAAAGTTGTTTCACAAAAATTAGTCACAAAAAATCGGTTCGCGTTTGCGATATATAAAAGCTGATGGAAAGTGAACATAAAGGCTATGGGAATGGTATGGGAATGGGCTGTAAGAGAGAGTGAGTATGTCTGGTATGACCAGTAATCAAGTGTGCCTTAAAAGTGCTGTTGGGTTCACTATATTCGCACCATTCGTCTTGATTAACGGGTTAGTAAAGTAAAACTTTTATCACATACTAGTCGACCGAATAAACAGATTCCTCGCAGAAAACTCTTATGTGTTGTATATTATAAGAAAGAGAGAGATCTCCCTCCCCTTTTTTCTTAGTTTTCTACTCCCTTTCCCAGCTCTCCCTGTGCTCTCTGTACATCACTTACTATAACAACTTGAGGTCAACTCCCATATCTCCAGAATTCATATTATATTATAGATTATTATTATATAAGTCTGAATAATAGATATCGTTTTCGTGTGCACTGTCTGTATGTGTGCGTCCGTTATGTTGACTCTGAGAGATCGCATAGACATTGAAAAACGGTTTCATTAATAACAGCCAAATACTAGTCCTCTCTGTTAGTCCCTATCAAAGAGATTAAGATTTTTTGTCCGATTGTTTTTCTCTTAATAATACAAATCTCTCTCTCTCTCTCTCTCTCTCTCTCTCTCTCTCTCTCTCTAAAAGCCATTATAAGTAATAAAATATTTATTTATGAATCGTTTGGTCAGCGAATAAAACACAGAAAAAATCGGAATAATTGATCTTCAAATGAGAGGTAAATTACAGACAAAAACAATAGGAAAACGAGAGACAAAGACAAAAATAATGAAAATCGCAAAACACAACTAAAACCCCTAAAACCCCTCTAAACGAGAGTTTGTTTTTTGGGGGTAAATAATGATAGAATTAGTCTGTGATTGTCATAATGTTTTATTGGTATAACAATTTCCATTTGTAGGCCTCACATGCACACACAAACTACCAGTGCTCACCAGAGATGAGTCCGAGAGAGAGAGAGAGAGAGAGAGAGAGAGAGAGAGAGCTACAGTGAAAACCTATTTTCTTATACACACAACAATAACATTTCATACAATCATATCTAATACATAGCCATAGTCTGTGCGATACATATATAAAAGTCGAGTATAATATAAGTAGTGATCCTCTCATTAATCTTACTTTACTATTAGTAAATCTTTGGTCATTTCACTGATACCTGCGAGTCCTCCCTGAGCGCCAGCACACACACCATCGCATACATACACAAAATGCTATCACACACTGAGCGCCAGTATATTGTTTGCCAGCGTTTGAGAAATTGCAGATTATATTATACTCGCCGTACGGTTAGGGCTCAGTTTTTAGCATTACAATTGACTGAGTGCCGGGGCTATAGAAATAGCCAGCGCCCAGTAGGCCAGCGCCCTATGACAGGCAAATGGCACACCGAAAGGATAGACAATAAGTAAAACGTATCATACATTATATAATATAACTTATACTGTAATATATTAAATAGCGAATGAAATATAAAAATGTGAGCCAAGACTGAGNTTCCTGAGCCGCACATAAAAGATGATAAAATGTCCGGATTTTGGTTGTGATCCAGAATTGTGAGAGAGAATGGGAGAGGGAATGCAACCTCAATATACAGTGCGTCCACCATATGCTGTAGTTCACTGTTCTCTCTCTCTACATCCCTGTCCACTCTTACAGACCTCTCTCTCTCTCTCTCTCTCTCAGTCTATGCGCTCCAATACATCTCACATTTCAGTGTATTTTTCACTGCAATCGTTATAATTTATATATTTATTTCTCTCATTCACTCTCACGAGCTCTCTCTCTCTCTCTCTCTCTCTCGTTAACAACAGAAATATAAAAAATACTCAAATATAATATACGAGCTGTGATTTTGAACAAATATATAAAATGTGGTGCATTTGGTACGACTGTATGCTTTCTTTCGTACTCTCTCTCTCCCCCTCTCATCCATATGTCAACTCATGATATGATATCCAAAATGCGATGAAAATACTCTGTATTTTCAAACGGTTTCCAAAAATATTACATTTTTTTAACAACAAAAATAACTTTTTCTCTCAAAAAACAATTTTATGTCAAATTATCTGCTTTTATAGACAAGAATTCAAATATATTTTTATTTATATATTTTTATTAACTATTATTATATCTGAATATTAAATCACAAAATCAATAGCATATCTCACAAATTAAATATAATACCATTTTCTCACTCATAAAAAACTACATTTCCATTCGTTATAATACGGCAATAAATCTCATTATTATATATCATCTTATCATTAGTTTTCATATTTATATATATTTAATATATTTTGTTATTTAATATAAATATTATTCCAGAATATGATTACCCAGAATCGGATCGTCTGAATAATGATTACAAACTCTCTGTGTTTTGTTTTCCCATTTTATTATATTTATTATGAAATATTATGCGAAAACATATTATGGAGTAATAGATATACGAGACTATGGGGTAAGGGATGGCTGAGAGAAAAGTAGTGGAAATTCATATTCCAGTCCAGCATTGGATGTCATGTTTATCGCCAAATCTGTTATTGATATCAAGCAATACTTCTCTGTCCATACATTTAATGCCCGTTTCTCTACATCTATTACTATAGCCTTTTTTGCTGGACTCCCTCTATGGTGTCGGTCCCCCCAATTGATAGCCAAATATATTTCACTCTCTCTGTTTGTTTCACTCTATTCACAGCCTTTCAGTCCCAAAATCTTCATCTCTTTCCCCAACGAATATTCATCACTAACTACCCACTACTCCCTGTCCAGTCTAGTACTGGTATGCATACAATCCGTGCCTAATATAAATCGCAGCCATCAATCAATTGGTATGTTTGTTGTCCTAACAGTCGAGTGGCTGATCAGAGAGAAACTTAATGCCTGTGCAAAATGCACGGACAGTCTGTGTGCTTATGTATGCCTAGCGATAGGGTTATTGAGAGAGTCGGGTGTAAATCAAAGCAAATGCCTTAAGTATACATAATTTAGTAGTATTGGGAAAATATATATAAGAGATATCTCTTATACATCGCTGCAACGAAAATCACAGATCAATGACTTAATGCCAGAGAAAAAAGTTATTCTCATTAAGTCTTATGAGATATATAGAGATATTCCCCAAAATATTTCGTACAAAACGTTTTCCGACTCAACGTTTGGATATTTATGTTGTAATGCATTGACTTAAGTGTGCGGAGACTGGAGAGAGAGAGAGAGAGAGAGAGAGGTCTGTAAGAGTGGACAGGGATGTAGAGAGAGAACAGTGAACTACAGCATATGGTGGACGCACTGTATATTGAGATTGCATTCCCTCTCCCATTCTCTCTCACAATTCTGGATCACAACCAAAATCCGGACATTTTATCATCTTTTATGTGCGGCTCAGTCTACGTTGGGGAAAGAGATGAAGATTTTGGGACTGAAAGGCTGTGAATAGAGTGAAACAAACAGAGAGAGAGAGAGAGAGAGAGAGAGAGAGAGAGAGAGAGTCTTAATTGATATCGAGCTCACAATTGATTTGTCGACAAAAGCATTGCGAGAGTGAGCAGTAAAATAAGTGAAACAACAAATGTGTGAAACAAATCATCTTTTATTAAATGATAATTAGATACAAACGTATAACACATTGGAAATGGGAATCCACTCGCTATACACAACCCTATGTTCTAACAGTTAGTATTTGAAGTGAGAGTGAGTGTATGTGTTAGTGAATGCATGTATGAAAATGCAATTAATGTTAATGCAAAAGTTAGTGAGAGTGAGCACCGGGTTGTTTGTTTGCAGTGGTCCTAAACTTTATATATGTATTCATACAACTCATTATCATAGCTGAGAGATTGTGCGTGTGATGGTAAGTGTTGTACACCAAAACACATACCATTCCGTGTTATATCACTCCTAATATAACAACAAATTCTCATTTAAGGCAAACCACACATCAGTTGCACTGTTAGGTCACCACTAAAACGGTGTTGTTTTGTGTTTATGTGTGCCCTTCATGTCCAACACATTAATACATACCAGTGCTGATTGGGTAACAACCCTTAAATACAACCACAACTACTGTTATCTAACAACTTGTACTGATGTCTAGATATAATTAAGCCAACCTTGCTAACTATTAAACAAATAATTAATTTACACCAAATGCAAATGTTATCGAAATAAACACATATACAGTATATAATTAACCACGATAAATATTTTTGTATTTTAGCTATAATAGTAGGCGTTGTATTGTAGAGCACCAGGTTACATTGTACACACAAATGGCACCGACACTTTGCTTGAGTGCAATACACGGGTGCCGTAAACGAAAACGAGAAAATTAACGTCTGATTGCATCCCTTTCTCTCTCACTTTCCCTTAACTCTAACAGCTGTCGATGTGTTCACGCATTACATGCATTCCTCATACAATTTAGATTGGAATTACTCCTTCCCTCTCAGCATCCCTGGCCTCTCACACATACATACATACTCTCTATCGCCTCGCAATTGAACGCAAATACTAACTATAATTCTAGTCCTTCACCAAACACTGGATGAGAGAGAGAGAGAGAGAGAGAGAGAGAGAGCCATTTACTCAAGATATACATAATATTTGCAAATATCATACTTAATATTATTTAACAAATTATAGTAAATTTTAAAATTTCAAGCTACTATATAATATTTTTAATTATGGTGTATTTTGTGTTTTCAGTATTTAGTATGTAGTTAAATAGCAAGTGATTTAAGTTATCGTTTATTATTTCGATAACAAAGTTATAGATAACGAGAATAAACAGTATTTTGTGAGTGGAAAGGGAGAGAGAGTGAGAGGGAAAAGTTTTTGGACACAACATAAACAGCGATAGTATTGAACCGCATGTATGGTATGGTATAGTATGGAAAGGCAGCGAAAACTTTTTGGGAAACAGAGGGTTAGGGAATAATTTGTGTTGTTATGTGTTGTAGTATTAAATAGTGAATCGAAATCATCTATTGAATGAATGGACACACATTTTAATGCATGTAATTGCAAAGTAAGTAAATGTGTTATAGAAATCGAAAGGGAAAGGGAGGGCATGGATGCTGACGAGAGAGTGTACAAAGTAAGGGAGAGATGAGATTTCTCACATACATTTCACACAATATATTCCTTATAACACAGAGAGACCTAAGAAATAAATAGAAAAGTTATACCAATTCTAATGCTTTAGCAATCGATGGTTAGAGTGGAAAAACCAATAGAAAAAGTAAATTAAACTTTTTTCTCTATTCGTAAGTAATCGTGAGATATATATAGTATTGAGAGTGAGTGAGAGTAATAAGAAATGGATAGAAAAATAGCATTTTTTGCTGTTATGTGTAACTCATTGTATAACTCTATTTATTTCTGCTCTCCTTATTTCGCATCTCTCTCTCTCTCTCTCTCTCTCTCGTGCTCTCTCTCTCTCTGTCCCTCATTTCACTGGTATTCTTGTTAGCCGTTCCCGGGAGAGGTTGACTACATCTGCGATCGCAATAGCGACTCGAGTACTGTACCCACTAATAGCACTGGTAGTCTCTCTCACTCTCATTGTAGTCTTTAAGGTTTACATTTTCTATTTTCCAGAAACTACCGGTGCACTCAACCACACAGTGTTCACTCTCTCCAGATATATATTTCGCTATTTTCTTATACTTTTAATACTTTAGACTACAATTTAAGTAAAATCTTTAGACTCCTAACCCCCGAATGACTGGACTTTTTTATTTTGAAGGTCTCCCTCCCATTCCCTTTGCTAACTATATCTCGATATATATATTCTCTGGTCACACAAAAAAAACCAATTGCTCTCTCGACCAACGGATATAAACCAATTATACCTACCATTCCCTGTAAGACATTAGTGTAATATCAATACATTTTTCTCGTTGCCAACCATTAAACTAGTTTTGAAACGGTGTGGACAGTAGGCTGAATCAACAGTAGTTATAAGTTGTATTATTCGTAATATAATCGGGAATATAGATTTTAAAATTTTTATAATTATTTCAAAATGTTCTGATACAAAGTTTATTTAGTTATATTTAATTTTGTTTAATTTTATTATGCCGGTAAATGACTATTAAAAATAAACTAATAGAGGGTTTATTGGATACAAATTGAATGCCTATTCATGTAACTAATTGTTGGTTATATATAAACCATAATATATGGTATAAATCGGAATATATGTGCCATTTTTCTCTATCAATAAAAACCATTATTCAGCACATGTAGTATAAGGGACTGGTAGTAAGAGGTTAGAGACAAATCTGAATCTTAGTGTCAGACCAGTAATTCTCTTACATGTATTAACTTATTTGCTTAATTCGCACACAATCTCACAGTTTTGTCCATCGGTTTTGCTGTTGCACTCAATCTCTATGCGAGAGAGAGAGAGAGAGAGAGAGAGAGCGAGTGTCTCGTGAGGCCAATTGGCACCGAGAACTGTATGCCTGGCGTTGTGTCTGATGTCTCAGTACTGATGCTTCTGGTGATGAGACTAAAGACTAAAAGCAATAGAGAGAGCGAATGGAAAACAGTGAGTGAATAGAGTGAGCAGTGATTGCATTGTTTGTGCCGAGAATTTGCACACTTTTATAGCGACGATAGAGAAATAAAACTCAATAATGAGAAAGTATGCAAAAGTGAGATTAGAGACCAAACACTACCAACACATACAACACAATCACAAATATAAACAAAATCGATTGCATTAGTCCTGTGTGTGCTTTGTATGTGTTGTTTCATCCCTTTCCTCCCCGCGTTTCACTACCGGTTGAGTCTCGACGAGCATCTCATTAGTGGTGGAAAAACGTCACACAAATAAATGGCATAAATTGGATGTTGAATATGCAGTCTGTGGCTACATTCAAAGCTAACGGTGCTCTCTCGCTGTGTCTGTTTGTGTGTATCTAATAGTGTTTTGCTATTCAAGGGTTAGGTGCGATAAAGTGTATGAGTCGGTGAGAGGTGGTGGGGGTTATAGTGGAGAGAGAGAGAGAGAGAAACTTTTTTTTGCTCCCGTCTAATGTAAACACATTTTGTCTGTGAAGTGAAATGAAATGTAATTTTCTCTCTAATTATATTCACATCAAAGAATGAAAATCAATGAATAAAATGTTTTCTCCCGTAAAAGGCAATTGAAAATAATTCCCCCAAATCTCTATTTAATTAGTGATTTAATTCCTAATATAATTAATATACCAAGTTAACGTGTATAAATAAAACTGATTTTAATTATAAATATATTACTATAGTAATAAAGCACATTTCTCATTCAATACACACAAAAATAGAAATAAATTCACATTTTATAGTCTATTTTTGAGCTGAATTTTATAGTGCATTATAAACGCCATACCAAATGAAATGCTATTTAATATAATCTTAAAAGTTGACCCTATATTACAAACAGCACATAACAGTCCTATTCATCCATTTCTTAACCTGTCGTTTCTCTTTCTTACGTCGGGTGCTGTATGTACGGCACGAGCGGCATATATATCGTCTCCATATTATATAGTAAGGGATGAGAGAGAGAGAGAGAGAGAGAGAGAGAGAGAGAGAGGCTGAGAGGATAGCCCTCAGAGTCGCATTCATATGTATTAAGGCAACTGAGCACTGGTTTATACATTCAGACGCTGCTTATACAGTATAAACAGGAGCGCATGCCTTTCCACGAGCACTGGTAGTCCAAAAAGGATCGGCACATCTTAAAAGGCATCGGGCTATCAGTACGACGACTGCATAACCAGATGATAACGACAGTCGAGTTTTCGGAGTTTAAATGTTTAAGTCATTTATGATAATATCTGATACACTGTATGAGTGGTCGCTACTTGTGATCAATACTTTTGATTCAAACATAAGAATTACAAAAATACTTATATATATACCGTATATATAAATCACAGTCAGCATAGTATAAGGCATTACTTACGCTCCGGTAGTTTATTATACCATTTGAGATGTAAAACTTGGAGAGACAGAGATTGAGATCAAATCATATTATAAATAAGTCATCACTTTATACATCAAATACATAAACAACAGCCACAACACACGACTAGTATATAAGCGGCGAAAACTTTTAATGAAAAACAACTGCAAACTATATATAATATATGAATTATTATTATTTATTATATGTTTATCTTTTAGTTTTTAGAGTTCATAGAGTTGTGTATATGTGTGAAGACATCATTGCGGAGTGGGTTTTGCACAACAGTTAGAGTAAACTGAGAGTAAAGTTGTAATGAAAGTAGAGTTTTGTGTTAAACCTAACGAAATAGTCGTTTGGTTTACAGTAATATTGTGTGCAATAAGTGCTGCTCTGGTGTTGAAGACCAGAGCGCTGTCCACTCCAGCGATGCTGTGGAAGTAATGAAAGTAGAGTTTTGTGTTAAACCTAGAAATAGTCGTTTGGTTTACAGTAATATTGTGTGCAATAAGTGCTGCTCTGGTGTTGAAGACCAGAGCGCTGTCCACTCCAGCGATGCTATGGAGGGGAGAGTCAGCACAGGCTATACCACCACTACTACAGGCTATACACACAGTGGCTGTGAGTGTGTGAGAGAGTGAGAGGGAGAGAGTGCGGGAGAGAGACAATTAGAAGTGCGAAACCCTGTGATAACTAACACTAAAACATAATCTGTCGTACAGTTTGTCAGTCTATCAGTGACTGCGAGTCTGTCTCTCGAGTCGCACTCATTGACTGAAACTCCACAACAAATAGTGTCACACAATGTGTGCCAACCATTCACTCCAATAGAGTCAACCATTTAATGGCTAATTGTCTCTTAATTCGCGTCCTTTGTGATGTATGTGAAGTGGGTGTGTAGTCAGGTTGGTAAGTAAGTGTTGTTTGTGTTGCTGATTTTTGTGGCGTTTTTTATGCGCTTTGTTTGTGAAAAGGGTGTCTTTATGTATTGGTTACTTATCAAACATTAAAAACTGTAAAGAATTTACAACAACTTAAATGATACTTCACTGCAGCGCACATACAATGCATTTGCTATTGTAATGTAATTTACATCAAAAATAAAACAAAATCACAAATTTTTATTAAACTCGAGAGTTATATAAAATATATTTAAAAAACTAAAAACACAAAAACCAATTCGCGAATTGATTGGCCACTGAATTAAATCTGTTTTCTGGGAATATATTCCTCTGGTTTTTCCCATAGACTTCAGGTGTCATTATCTTAATAGAGGGTAATTCTTGGGCACAGAAAATATCATTTATATTCATTGAAATGGAAATGTATTTCGATTACCGAACGACTCGTTTGGGAAATCTATGGGTCGAGAGATAGACAGAGGAATCGCTTAATAAGAATAGATATATATATATATATATATTTATATATATAATACTGCTATTTATATATATAAAAGCGGCGCCAAAAGGGTTGTTACTCGTTGTATCAAATTAACTATGGGTTAGAATTGAGTTAGATTAAAACAAAATTTTTTGCAACTATTGTTTTTTGGCACGAATATACTCGTATGCCAACTTTCCCCTAAATCTTAAGGGAACGGTAGCTACAACACATTGCTGAGATAAATCAGTCTAAAAATGTCAATTTTTGACTTTTAAACAATTATTAAAAATCAGTGAAGTAAAATTTCGACAAATCCAGAAATTACTTTTCTTGGAATGACCTCGCGCATCATTTCCAAAAATCAGAACTTAAAAATATTGTATAGTTTTTGAGATCTAGGCACAGAAAATATCATTTATATTCATTGAAATGGAAATGTATTTCGATTACCGAACGACTCGTTTGGGAAATCTATGGGTCGAGAGATAGACAGAGGAATCGCTTAATAAGAATAGATATATATATTTATTTATTCCCATATATATATATATATATATATATTGCTAGTGTATATTTTCTGTTTCAATTATAGAAATTATTGTCAAAGTTTGTTTTTATGTGTGTTTTGTATATTAAATAAAATTAATATTTTTTGAATATACAAACTCCACTTATTTTCCATTAGTGCCTGAATTTCGATAACAGTAATCATAATATAAATACAAAATCAATAAAACATAAGAATAAGTGAGTTTAATATTACTTTTTGTGGGATTTTTTTTGTTTAGACTCTCATTTTCTTTAGTGTCATGTGTTTGAATATAGCTCTCTCTCTCTCTCTCTCTCTCTCTCTCTCTCTCCATCTGAACTTCACTAACAAATATAATAAAATGCTAAGGATTTAGGAATTTATATCACGGAATAGCGTCGAGAATAGCCGTGGAATATAAAACACTAATAGAAAATTGGGGTCCAATGGAGAGACATAGAGACAGACATTTTGGAGTTTTATTTTATTTTGTGTTTTATTTTTAAATTTAGTGCAAAATAGAGGAGTGAGTGAATAGGCATCGCGTATAACACAGGCATAAGATATACGGGAATAAGTGTCTGAAAATCGCATTTATTTGATTCCTAGCGCTGCCAATATTGACACAAAAAACATACAGTAATAGCGGGTGAGAGAGAGAGAGAGAGAGAGAGAGAGAGCACCGGGAGGAGTGGGCTTTCAAATGAAATCCCAAAGATATAAAATAAGGTGACACATGCATGTGCCCACTCTAACAACAAATTCACTCTCACTTATATAATACTACACACCATATATACAGCCATTGTATTATACTATTTTAAAAAACCGTATGTATAGTGTATTTTAAATTTGGGCTTAGGTTTTATATAGTATTTTAGAGGTTTTAGAGAGTCTTTAACTATATGTCTGTGACTGTAGTGTCAGTGCCTCCGAGAAAAACATACATTATTTGAAAACCCAATATAACGCCAGACGCTAAGCGCTTCTCATGTTTAGGGATATATCGTATTGAATACAATGTTTTTTAAAGGTTGCAAAATGTCAAATATTCGCCCAGGGAGATATACTACCAGTGCCGTTTTAAATGTATTTGAAAGTGAATTTTTGATTTTATTTATGTAGCAGTATATTTATATTTTAAAAGTGTCAGTGTGTGTTTTGTCTGTGAGGGATATATTTGTTACATATTTTATACTATGAAATACCGTTTAGTGATTGATTGTAATATAATTGCTGTCAATATGGATAGAAATACTGCATTTTGTTGCCAAATGTTTCAAAAATGTATTTATTTTGCTTATATAATGTGTTTATGAAAAATATGATATAAATTTCTACTGTATTTAAATAAATATTATGATAATCACTGAATTATTTTAGTGTTTTAAATTTTAAGTTATTTTGTGTCTGACAATAGAGTAAAAATTGTTTTGAATTGATTTTTATTGGTTCGCAAACTCTCAAAAACACTATAAAATGAATTTTTACGACAAAAATATTTATTATGAATTTCGAGGCAATAAATATCGAAACAACAAAAATATGATACAATACTATACGGGGAGAGAGAGAGAGAGAGAGAGAGCAAAGATAAAAAGCAGTGCAAAATATTTTAAATTAAATATATTGGAAAGAAGTAAAAGTTGACACAAAAATTGTGAATCAAATAAATTTTGTTGCGTTATAATAAACTAAATGATGCAAAAAACGGAGGACTAAGCAATAAATTGCATTCATATCTCAAAACAGTAACAGAGAGACAAATATGAAATGTTTTGCTTGTCATCAGAGTTGTTATAATCATCAATACTATGGCTCTCTCTCTCTCTCTCTCTCTCTCTCTCTCTGGTATTGAGAGTCCGAAGAATTCGCTTAATGTCTTAGATTTGTTAGTATAGAGAATGTATACACAAAGTGATGATGTATTTGAAAGTCCGGTTCATTACAAATAGAGAAAAATTGATAAAAAATGTTACAAACTATTAAATATATAAGTGACCAAGACTATTGCGCGGGGAATGCCAGTAATAAATGTACATACCTAGAAAAATAAATAAAAAATAAGTAAAATAAACATGACATTTGTTTCTATAAACATAATAAATTTACATTATTTCTAATACAAGTTTTTCGATAAGTTTTATGAGTGTGGGTGCTGTGACACCCCTGGCCACTATTGGCACAAATTTGCAGTTCAAGAGTGAAGAATGTGATCATGAGATTACTAAACAAAAAAGTTATTATTATTATATATAGTGTACACACTTTCCTTAAGTGTGTGTGTGTGTGTGCTGTCAGTGGGAGAGGGGGGAAAGACATGTAATTTGTAGGCCCAAACTGCCTGTATATGTCTGTCCCGGAATGGTATTGAGCAGTGAAGTCGAAAATCTTTTGCTAACATAAAGTTTTTTAGAGTTTTTATTATTTTTCTCTATTCTCTAAGCATTGATGAGTGATGTCTCTCATTATCGGACTATTCATTGCACACAACAAATCGTTTGACTCGAATCACTCACTCAACTATTCTGTGGCTAAACATCTCTCTCTCTCTCTCTCTCTCTCTCTCTCTCTCTCTCTCGCCATCGATGGATGAGTGGCATCAGCAGTGAGAGTATCAAAAACATTAAGCAATTTTAAACAACAAGAGAGAGAGAGAGAGAGAGAGAGAGAGAGAGAGCTAGGCTTTAAAACACATATAACTTTGATGTGTGCTATTAATGTGTAATATAGAGATAATAGTTGGCCTAAGAGTACGCCATTCCAGTCCCAACATTAGGCCAATTCATCTTTAAATATGTCTTTCCATTCACTCCACTATTTTTCTAGTGAATGGTATTCCCTCTCAAGTCCCCTCCTATAGCATAGCGTCCCATAAGTTCTCATCAAAACAACAACAAAAATAATCTTCAAAAATAAAATAGTAGTCTTTGAGTCTAAATTAGTTCGGTTCCACTCTGTTAGACACATAGGGGAATGGTAGGCACAGGCACTGGGAGTCAGATTAATAAGCGCTCAATTTATGTGATATAAATTGCAAAACATAAGGTATAACTCATTTTGTATGTTTCTGCTATTAATCTACACATTCATACAAACAAAATAAATAGCATTCATATAAATCATCAAAATTTAATTGTTTTTCATTGCGAAAAGTTTTCCCTATTTAAACTAAAATTCAATTTATTTTAATATACAATAAAACATTTCATCGATTTCACATAAAAACACAATTAATATTAATATTTTAAATCGATGATTGAATTTTGATCTCTCTCTCTCTCTCTCTCTCTCTCTCTCCTCTATTGTATTGATAACCGAAACTAATGGTTAATATTCTTTTAAAAAGGCTTTTTAAGCACACATTTCACTACAACACCGATCGCTGTATTGACCGGAAAATAATAGTTTCCATAAATATTTTGAGTCGACTTATAGATTATATGGAGAAAAAGAAATTGTAATTTATATGAGACTTCGATTTTGAGGCAAAACATCATTATTCATGAGCTAATCTTCCAGTCATGAAATCCTAATTCATTTATCATGAACTATATTATAGACTATATATGGGATATGAGATGCCTGGCCACTGGACGTCGAGTGGTATTTTGCTGTATATATATCGTTGTATAGACAGAGGCTTTAAAAAATATATTATATTAATATTCGTGTTCAATACCTCACTCTATGATATTAAGTGAATAAATATTTAGAGGTGTATATCAGTAGTCAAACACAAAGTCTTACAGTTTAGTTGAGATATGAATTGCAAATAAAAGCTTTACTTTTGGTATTAATAACACTTGAATATATATTTTCCTAGCTTAAAATATAATTAATTGTAGAAATATATATTTTTTTGTAAATATATTTTACTAAGAATTGAATTGAATTTTATAATTAATAGGCAAATAATTTGTGCAATTTTTGTCAGTTTCCAGGAACTGGAGATTATGGAGACGGGAAATGGAGATGGAGTGAGGAATTAGCAGTAAAACAAGCAAATAATGACAATACGAGTAGTCAGTGGAGCACTGGTAGCTCTGGTGTGCCCAGTGATCACCAGTGAGGGGGACAAAGGACCCGGTTGTCTAATATTCAACGCAGTCGACTGTAAAAAAGCAAACTATACTAACATTACATACAGATTATATACTAGTAATAGTATGTTTGATATAATATAAGTGGTAGGCTTTCCAGTCAGAGCTCCCTTTTCCCATACTTTCCACTCTCTATTTACTAGTTTTATAAAATAAAATTAAGTCAAAAGACAAACGAGAAAAACAATGGCATATAATACTAAACAAAATGTGTTATATATTCTGTTATTAACTTTTTGGACTCAGAGAGAGAGAGAGAGAGAGAGAGAGAGAGAGAGGGAGGGAGAGCTCCCCATCACCTAATCATGTGGTGGATAAGGGTATAGAGAAAAATAGGCTCTAAATAACAAATGCCATTCCATTGCCTTAACATTTCATTAAAAACATACCGGCGCTCGTATTGTCTCTGAGAGCGCATATACCGTACACATCACTCACACAATACCTTCTTATTACGTATTTTATAAGATTTATATATAATATGAAAGCAGAAAAATGTTTGAATATCTCTTCCCAAACACAAAGTTTTTAAACAATATTTTTGAGCGTTTGTATCGACTATTTTCAGAGGGAAACAAAAGGGAAAAAATTTAATCCCAAACTTGCAATCATTTTTTGGTGGATAACAAGCACTGACAGACATAGGAACACCAGTCTCTCTATGAGTTCAATGAGTTTTTACTGTAGTTTTTGCAGTATTTTACAGAAAATATATTTATTTTATTGTTTTGATAGAAAGGAAACAGAGAAAAGTTTTTTGCAGTCAATTCCTATCGTATATCTCAAAGTGTGTGCCGTTTTGTGTGTGTAAGATATAAGTCTATTAGACACATATCCAGAGTGTATGTGCCATAAATGTGTAGTGTTGTGCCCACTATTTGCCAGAGTAATAGCCAACAGACCTTTCGGATTGGCATATAAATCAACGTTTGAGAGCACAGGGCATAAGGCACCGGGAGATGTGTGTGAGAGTGAAATGAATTTTTGATGCACCGATCCTTCAGAGGACAGACATGGGAACAGATAATATGTTTGAGAGCCATAGAGACAGTGCAGTGCAGAGGCTAACCATTACTAACGTGATATGAGTTGGCCTTTCAGTAGGCACTGGCAGTAGGGTATGAGTCAGGCCATGGATGTCTGGCCATAGGACTACAGGATTATGTGGGAGAGAGAGAGAGAGCAAACTAGTGGTCCAATATTTATATAACTTATATCTAATATTCTGTATTCCTATTTGTTTTGAATGCGATTATTATTATGATGTGAATTACATGCATAATAGACAACACATAACGTAAATAAATGCATTCATGAGAGGGGATAGCGAATGGAGTAAAGCAAATATATGGGTATAACATGTGTGCAAAACTACCGTTCCCCTCCTATGTTTATTGCCTAAACATATATTTATTATTCTGTGTGTATTTGGCTGTGAATTACAAAAATGGAAATGCATTTCGCAAATCACTACTCGAAATATAAAAACAAAAAAAGCAAATCTCCAACAAAATTAATGTCTATTACAATAGCAATGAAAGAATAAATTTAGTTATCAAACGAGATGTTCAGTCCATTTCTTGGGCTCCCTTTCCCCGTGCTTTTTATCGCATAAACAATACATAGAGTCTCTCTCTCTCTCTCTCTCTCTCTCTCTCTCTGATGAATGCATTTTTATTATTAAATTTTTGCGTCTCTGACTCTTAAGTGTGCGTTATATTCAATATAAGAGATTTGTTTTATACTATTTTCAGTAGTATTTTCGTGAATAAATGGAAGTCATAGTAATATTTGGACCGAAAAATAACACGATTTTTATGTTGAAATAAAACTATACATCTATATATATAAAGTATAATATATTTTTAAAACTTTTTTAAAAACAACTATTTTTCTGAGCCAACGATAAGTATATTTTGTTAGAGAAAATATAAACTTAATAACAAATATAGAGTGTAGTGAACGAGTCGTTTGTGTCCATTGAGTGCATGTATTATACAATAAAATGCACACAAATCATGTTATATGCAGAGAGAGAGAGAGAGAGAGAGAGAGAGAGCACAAAGTGGTGGGCACTGGTAGTCTACTCCTAACGGTGCAACAGAGAGTACAGCATATATTGAGATGTATTCAAACACATCGTTCACAGCATTGCTGTTAACTTAATGGGAGAAAAGCTTTTTAAGGCGATCGAGACCTGCAATCGCGAGTTCAGAGTCTCACAAATGCATTGCTTTTATGTTTATTTTTGAAGCAGAAATCACTGATACGAATGGGAACTACATTCTCAACGCATATACAGTACACACACATACCAACACAACAACACCACCATAAATATACTGTATATTTCTATACATTAATATATTGTACACTGTACTTATACATTGTATATAAGAATCGCTAGCTACTTATACGGCATAAGTGGTTGTATACATATATATACAGAATATTCTGTAGCTGTCATACCAGTGCTCACTACATACACACTCACTATATACACAACTTTATTATAATCTGGGACTCGGAGTGGAGTATAAAAAAAAGAGAGAAAAACTAAACTTAAAATATATTTACAGTAAATATATTTTCGGTAAGTAAAGCGCAAGTATAGGCAAAATGTGTATAAAAAGTATTGAAAATGCGATAAAAATGCGCTCAAATATATGGGGAAATGGATGTATGGAAGGAGAGAGAAAATCGTGTTAAAGAAACTAATGTAAACTTCAATACAGAGCACCGGTATGTCTGTATGTGTCTGTGAATAGCAATGGATTTATCGCACATTTCTTTCTGTGGACTCCTTTTAAAAGCTTAAATCTCTTATAAAAATCTGTAATTTTATTCTATATATCAATATATTCTGCACTCAATTCTGTGCCGTTATATTATGACTGGATTTCAAGCAAAAGTGACAAAAATCATATGTTTTGTGTACAGTTCCCCTACCTTTCACTCTCCTTTCCATAAGCTCTCAATTTATTTTTGCCAAAAATATATTATATTCTCGTATTTTATTTATTAAATTTGATTGTCATTTACAACATAAAAGTAAAAGTTTATGTCATAAACCGGAAAAGTTGTGGCATGTTATAAATTTTTACAAAAATTAATTAAAAGTAAATATTTATATTATATATAATATTCAATAATTAGCCAGAACATTTTTAAACAAATTTCGAATACTATAACAGATTATAATTCAAATTGATAATTATAATCAAAATAATCATTAATTAGTTACTGATAATATTTTTAAACTTATATTTCTATACAAACTTTAATAGAATAATCTCAAAAAGTAAGTCAAACACAGAATATTCATTAAAATCTGGAATTCATTAGATTTCCAAATAATAAAGAGGAAGATATTTCGATAGGAAAGTGAGTAAAAGAGTGCAGAAGTCTTAGCCGTTTGTCTGCAATCACTTGAGAAGACAGCTTAAAGTGACACAAGAAGTAGAGAACAGATAGTTATTGAGAAATGAAGAGCAAAGAAATAGTGAGTCTCTCTCTCTCTCTCTCTCTCTCTCTCTCTCTCATCGCAAAATCGTTTGATATAATGTAAAGTGTGATTGGGGTCAGGCATTAGAGAGGGCACAGGGATATACACCGAGGGGAATGACACACACACTCTCTAAAGGCACAGAATATTATATACAATACACTATAACTTATAAAGAATTTGGAGATAAAATAAAAATAGGAAACTCAAAAATAGAAAAATAATAAAAAACTAAATATGAGTTATACTTATAGTTATATAACTCATAGATATATAGATATTATATATATCTTTGAACCTCAAAGCGACACAAAGTTGTTGCGAAAGTGTCGACCAATTTTGTACCAAACAATAAGTGCTTTAAACCGCACATACAGTTTGCGACACATAATTGTGCGCAACAATCACTGCCACCTAAATAAATCTCATATTAAATTGCTTTCACTCATACTGTAGGCTACCAGTGCTCTCTCTCTCTCCCTCTCTCTCTCTCTCTCTCTCTCTCAAACTCTCTTAAGCAGCAAAATTCAATTAAATGTATAAACAAGCGGATTAAAATAAATACATAATTCATCAGTGTACAGTATAAATATATACAAAAAAATTGTTTTTCAAGAAATACTTTTTTTTATCAGTAAAATAAATAAAACATTTGATTGAATTTCAAATGAGCTAGTGTATACGAAAAATGCAAATACAGTATTCCTAAGAAAATGCAATTAATATGTATTAGATTGAAATCTTATTTTAATTTATTCTGGTGATTGACTAAAAAATTTATTTTCTATTCACTAGAAATCGACTGCTTTTTCTCGTGTATACTGTATTATACAGTTCCTATCGGCCAGGGATGTTGTTATTTAGTTGGCTCGGGTGTTGCACTGGCAGCCAATTCCTACAGAATATACTAGTGTTTTGTATATGTATGCCATCCGTGCCCTTAGGGAGAGTCAATCAAACGGAAAGGGTGCTACTGATGGACATTAGAAACACTAAGAATATAAGGTTCGGCCGTATATTCCTTATAGTCAAAGATCTGCAGAGAGAGAGAGAGAGAGAGAGAGAGAGACTTTTGGTGCCGAGTTTGAAGTGAATGTTCGCTCCGATGGAGCGAAAACAGTAGCGAATCATCAATAGATAGAAAAATAGAGAGAAATTCACGAAAAGAAAATGCAAAAAGCATTTTCACAGGAATATATACCCAGAATATATATTATAGTGTATGTTCGCTAAATTTGAGAGTTTTCGGATCCAATTTCACTATACAAACACACCAGTCGTATAGGAATTGACTACATATGACATTAGGATTCATTGAATATCGGCGTACAGTTGAGTGTTGTTGGCGTCCAGTATATATATACCCTGGTATATGGTATGACCAGTGCTTGTGTGGCAATGAATTGAGTGAATGAATTGAGACGACAATAAAAATTGATAAACGATGCGATCGTATGTATTGTTTCGCATTAATTCATGTGAACCGACGTATTCTGCGTACAGAATATTCTGTGTGCGGTCTATGGCTACGAAAGTAGTCGTCCCGACATTGCATTTGTATATGAAATACAATACATATAAATTGTTTTTATTTACTATATTTCTCATCGATATGTTTATATGCGATGATCTATCAGTGAAACTGGAGTTTCAATATTGAAACAAAGAGACAGAGAAATATACAGACAATAAATATATCGCTTTATATATAGGGCTGTCATTTCAATATTATTAACTAAACATTGAGTTAGAAAAACAAAAACAATTTCTATAGTAAATCATGAGATTTCTCTCTCATAGCACTTACAGACTCTCTCTCTCTCTCTCTCTCTCTCTCTCTCTCTNCTCTCTCTCTCTCTCTCTCTCTCTCTCTCTCTGCAAATGCCTTATTGTATTCGCTCAATACAATGGGAAAATCAATTATTATATTTATAAATACTTATTTCACGAATGAATAAATTTTATTTACTTATAGTAATATATTTTTGTGTGTAATTCCTATTATTCTAATGCTTTCTTCCCATTCTCTATGAGTTTTCTTTACTCCAAGAGCTCCTAACCAGTCGTTTGCCTCACAAATCATTTACTGAAACGAATAGAAAATATATTGCATTGAATTGATTATTCATTCGTGAAATAAGTATTTATAAATATAATAATTGATTTTCCCATTGTATTGAGCGAATACAATAAGGCATTTGCAGAGAGAGAGAGAGAGAGAGAGAGAGAAAGAAAGGGGAACAAAATAATTGAACAAAAAAATATATATTATATAAAGAGAAAAAACAAATAAAAATAATGACTATAATAGGGAACAAAATAACGGTTAACTGTATGAAGCGCTGCAAAAGGGAAATAAGAGTATAATTTCGCTAATTATCTAAACATTAAAATATATATATAATAATAAAAACATTTTTCTGATAATAAATTATTGCTCAGAAAATCAATATAGAAATACAGAATATTCTGTATATATTCTCTCAATTCATTGGTATTAGTAATGATTTAGTGCTTTTTAAATGAGATGTTTTTTCTCTCTCTTTCTGAGCACTAATTCAAAAGAGATGGACAGTCGGTATGACAATAGAGATTGCATTTACAATCTCCGAGTGCACAGACATCTCATCAGATGTTTGGCCAATAAGAAATGGGAATTATATTAAAAAAGGAGAGGGGAATGGGAGTGCAGTGCCGGTGCTGTATGTGATTGAGAATTGAGAGAAAAAATCTTTTTTTCTTTTCGTTTTCTCAAAACATTTTCCTTAATAAGAGGAGAGAGAGAGAGAGAGAGAGAAGCCATACGTTTATATAATATATTATATGGAAGGCCTAACTATGCCTTCCACTAAGCTATTGATGGAAATGGAGTTTGTTTTGTGCCAACAAAATACAGATAGAAAAGTATTTTTATTTAATTTTATTTTCCAGTGTTTTATTCGCAAAATTTCACAAATTTCTCATCAATAGTATGTCTCCTATTATAATGAGTAGCGATATATTGTATGGACACAATTGGTCTAAAATTTTCATTTCAAAAGTTCGTCTCGTTTTCTGATTAACTCGGAGAGAGAGAGAGAGAGAGAGAGAGGGAGAGAGATTTCTTGAGAAAAAGTATGGAATGCTTTCTATTATTATCTTTGCGATCGAATTTCGAGAGAGAAAGAGGGAGAGAGGGAGAGAGAGAGAGAGAGAGAGAGAGAGAGAGAGAGAGTATCGTAATAAGGAATAGGGAGTAAAAGCAAAAAAAATATCGACAAAAAAAGTTGTATTGAATTGAATAGGCATTGAGTTTGTGTTGCTGTGAATGTATAGCAATAGAGAGACCAATACTTTATAATAAGGACTGGACGTTGAGGTCATGAGTAAAGCATTAAATTCTTGAATTAAATGAGAAAAAAGTTTTTTCTTTCTTATTCTCTCCTCAATATTCTGTGCCTTATTTGGAGAGAAATATATATTTTTTATATATATATATAATATTTATCTCTTACTTCACAATTCAGTCATCTTTTACTTCAGTCCAACAACTCTACCATTCATTATATGCAACCGACCGACCAATTGAATCACAAAAACTCCTGATAACTACTACTTATATGCTGTGCTCTTATGAAAACTTATTATAGATTATATGCTGTATATTATAAGTCATATATAATGGTTGCTTAAAAAATATAGCCAATTCTCTCACACAATACATTATGTATTGTATATTTGGAAAAAGTGTTTAAATTTTGCTGAATAACAGAATAATAATATTTTGTATTTCTATTAGTTTTCACAGTTATTAAAAGGTTTTTAATAAATAATTTATTTTTAAATATTTTTTGAACCTATAGAATAAATCATATTATTATTCATGCTATTCATTTAACATCCTTAAAATATTAACAATTTTTATAAAAAAAACTAAATCTAATATTATTTTAATACATATACAATATATGACAAAATTCCCATTTTACAGAATATTCTAGCATTCAATTCAAAAATATAATATCATATAAATAGTGCTATATTTACGAATTTAAGGCATAAATATAAGTCTCAAGTCGTCAACAATTTTTTGTTTTGCTTCTCTCACTCTCCCTCCCTTTCCCCACTCCCTGTGCCGCATAAGAAACCCATTGACTTCCATTAGATTGTGTTGAAAAATCATGCATTTATTGCCATCATTTCCACTACAATGACCGGCTTTAATAATAGTATCCAATGTCCGTTCAAAATACATACATACAGAGAGCGCCTGGACCTACAATACTATTACCCTGCCATGCTTATGAAGTCCGCATAATAGCCCTCACGATTTTCAAAACTATTATGTCTAATATAATTTTCAATCAATAATATCCAGAACTTTGTTTTTATAAATTACATATATTTAGTTTTTTAATACGCTAGTTTATTATTTTATATATAACTCGTATATTATATATTGTACAGAATATTCTGCGAAATATGAAAGTATATTTTGTAGTGACTAATGGTATAACATTATTCTCAATTATAGCTCACATAATAGGACCTCGATTACCATTTAAATTAATTGTAATTCTTCCAAACTGTGACTGAGCATTTTCATTTTAATGCGAGTTTCGCCGAAAATATATTAATGTATATATTTTTCAAGTCCTTATTGCGAGTCAACTCTCATCACAAACTCAATGTGTATTCATTTAATAGTAATCAATAGAGTGAGTGCCCGGTGCTGTGTGTTTGTCGTAGAGGGCTACTGGTGCTGAGAAGGCCTAAAATTTGTGTGTATGTGGCACTGTATGCCGAGAGATCACCACTGTCCATATCCATCCATTTGTGCGCCGGTATCATAGCAACGCCACTCCAGTCGTTTTATTCAAAAATGCATTTCTCGACTACTTTTTCGGCAGAGAGAGAGAGAGAGAGAGAGAGAACATTGAGCTCTCTCTGAATACATTGAAAAACAGTAGCGAATAGAACAGAGAAATAATAGAAATAATGCTCAGAAAATAGCATTTGGAGTGGACTTAAAGGGAATGGGAGACTGCGTTACGAATACATCAATACTTATATTACAAGACATAAGAAAGAAAAAGTAAAATACAGTTCAGTATTATTAATGAAAAGTTTTCTCTCTCTCTCTCTCTCTGTCTGTCTTTCATTCTTTTGGCTCAAAAATAGCACGAATTTAAGGGATATTTAAAGGGAAAGTAGTGTAACAGCGAGAGGAGATGGGACTGGGATTTGGTTGGCTATCCATATGTCAAAGGGTGTTCAAAACGCTGCATACGATGGCAAATGGGTTTATACATCGATTTTAAAATGGGAGGAGATTTTAAAGCGAATAAAATGCTATCAAAAATGCATTTTATTTGGTAGGCATCTCCCCCTTTGGGGACCGGGAGTCTCCGTGTCTATGCTATCTATGAATGGCTTTTGAATTTTCAAATAAGGACTCCTTTTTCAGCCCTTTTATCGATTATTTATGCAAAACTCGTGCATCAACTGGAATATCAAATAGGGTCGGGGAGGGAGTGGTAGGCACTGGTAGGCAAATAAAAAACAGATACCACACTGAGTGTGGGTAGAGTTAGTATCGATCCCAGGGTTGGGAGAGTGAGTTGTGTTGAGTTTAAAGTAGTTTTTGAAAAAAGAGGACAAAATTTTAAAATTCAAAAAATCGATTCAATAAACCATTGGATGGAAGGCTTGCGCGCACGGCATGAGTGCACTGCTAGTGTGTATGTGCTGTCTCTTAGCATACTAGCGCGCACTGGTAGCTCATTGCGGGCAATGGTGTATATGCAGTATATTCATAGCGATTGGAAAATAGGATTTTAAAATGCAATACATTTGGTTACGAAATGTAAAAATTCAACGAATGGGTGAACATCTTGCGAGCCGACAGTTTGATAGATGTCTGCGCTTCAGAGCACTGGTAGCTCTTATGCATCCAATAATAAACGAGATGTGGAAACGTTTTGCGGGCAATACATTGAAAAACCGCATCAAAGGGAGAGAGAGAGAGAGAGAGAGAGAGAGAAGTGACTTTAAAATGTAGTCTAATATAATATACTGGTGCTATAAAATGTCAAATGTCTTTCTCGCACTCGCTTTCAATACAAACATACATTGACGGGCACCGACAGCTATAATAGACAACTGGGCGCACATATACAGTATAATAGAGAAGTCTATTTTATAATACATTTTAAAATGTATATAATAGCTGAAAGTGACACACAATCGATGATATTATGTATTAAATGGGAGCCTATTGTGATGTGTGGCCACACGGATAGTGTATTACACTATCTATTACCCATACATACCATACATTTCCTCAATTTGCGTTTAAAAGTATAAATTATATATTATATTAAACTTCTTGTGTATTATATTCTGGTATTTTTTAATACATTAAATAAAATATATCGCATGTCATCGCATGGAAAGTGCAAACATTGTATTAGCAAACAATATATCCGTACACAATATATATACAGTATATACAGCATACACTGCATAATACAAAATATATCGGTGTTTGTGAGCGAAAGTAATATTAAGCACAGATTTTGGCAATTTTTTGCTGTAAGTGTGCCCTAAAAATATAAATCTCTGCATAAACAAAATCAATTTCACTTAAATGCACTGAAATATATGCTGGCATTACATAATCTCTCTCTCTCTCTCTCTCCGGTATAATAATCGCAAATATAATTCAGTTGTTCAGCATTTGTTAAAAATTGTTTTTATGTCTGAATTGTTATGTTATGTTTGTCGCTTACATTTCTACTTTCTATAGCCGACTCGTTGTTCATAATAAATATATTTATTATAAAATTTATTGACTGAATATAAATTTTTTATTATATTCTCCGCATATATATATTATCGATATGTAACGCAGGAATAGGCTTTAAAAATGACTCCTAGTTTCCAAACGCTATATATTTTCATAAAATATTTGTTTTCATATTTAGTGACTATTATAAAACACATATTAAATAATGGACATAATCGGTAGGATAATATTTTTCAAAAAACACATTTCAAACAATTTGTATATATTTTTATATGTTTTATTTGTCACAAATCATATGAATATTACTAATAAACATATAATTCTCAAAACATAACACATGGAAAATATGATAAATAAAATATTTATCATAAATATTATTTAAATATGATAATTTATTAGCATGGGCACCCTATGTCCACCACCACCATCATACATGGCACTGGTGTTTACATAATGTATAATTTTATTCTTATCTCTCATTTTCTATACAATCTATGGTCTAAACAAATGCTTTTAATACAGAATAAGTGCACTCAGGAGTGCATCGGAGCATAGATAGGGCACGTATTGGGAATAAAATCGCAAGAAATTGAATAGACATCCCTGTGTTTCGTAGAGACAGGCACCGGGAGTCGACGGACAAACACACACACACACATGATTTATATGTAATTTACTAATACTGGTGCTATGAATTAGTAAATCAACTGCATTGAATAAATGCCAAGCATATTTTAGCATTGTATAGCGAATAATATTGGCCGTTATTGTAAATATTATTTTGATGTATTTTTTAATAATGAAAATTACAATCGAAATATTTATTATTAAAGCAATTCATGAGATGTCTATAAATACTAATAGAGATTTGAACGCCTTTTTCGAGGTTTAATGCGGAAGTGATTTATATCTTTGATTTAAATAAATAATTTCCAATTTAAGGCGAAATAATAGCAAATGGAAAGGGAATCAAATAAACAGGTGATTGCAGAGAGAGAGAGAGAGAGAGAGAGAGAGAGAGCTCTTAATTAATTGGTTGGCAATCGATCAGAAATTGCGTGATAATAGAGAATAAGTGGTTTGTGTTTGGATTGAGAGCCAAAAAGGCATTACTCTTAACACACATATAGTGTACACCACTTTTTGTAGTGTATTAGGCATTCCCTTCCTTAAGTTTCCTCTGATTTATCCACACAATTGTAATGTACTCGAAGGTGGATCTCTCTCTCTCTCTCTCTCTCTCTCTCTCTCTGCAATCACCTCTTTATTTGATTCCCTTTCCATTTGCTATTATTTCGCCTTAAATTGGAAATTATTTATTTAAATCAAAGATATAAATCACTTCCGCATTAAACCTCGAAAAAGGCGTTCAAA
>CAJPVJ010000230.1:0-31332 GCA_905397405.1 Oppiella nova
CTAATATAAGTAATATATGATGAGAACATGCATTTGAACCAATTTATGGAAAGGCATGTCAAGCAAATCAAGAGAGGCGGGCGCTCCTCAATAAAAAAAGACCAAAACCAACAAAAACCTAAAACCAAACAAAATTTGCTAAGAATTTAGTTGTCTATAGACTTGTGAACTGGTGTTGAGGGACAGGGAGAGCATATAAGAGCATATTTTGTCAAAATTGTTTTGTGTTCATTGAGTGATATTCAATTTTGACAACTTTATGGCACATCTTGACGATTAGGACCGCCTGCACTGGCATTACACACATCACACAGGCACTATTGTAAGGTGTAAGACCATTATGGCATATAAAATGAAATAAAGCAAAGCACAGCATCCATTCAATGGTGTCCTATTGCGCTAACAGTGCCAACAACTGTAGCACTGATAAAGCAATTGCTGACACTATTGACTGACAGTCAGTCTATTGGGGACAACAAAACGACTACAACAGTGACAGAGCCGTCGACTAAATAAATTGTGAGGCAATGACGGCAACGAATGGTGAGATTGGCTTTGAATGCACACCATTCACACCATTGTTACCTCACATCACAACTCTCACAGCCCTAGCAGTCCTCATCCTCACAGCCATCATTGCCCACCAGATTATTATATATTCAATGAACCGAACCAACCAACCAACCAGCCATCACCAGCACCACTACCATCACCTTCAGTGCCAATTGATTGCCAATACTGTTTCACTTTGACTTACAATACATCTGTTCTCTGCTTTCTCTTAGAGATTCACTACTTATTGCAACAAAAATAGTTTATCAAAAAAATATTTTAGTTTTCAAATTCCTTCCGTTCGGGGAATAGAGAAACAGAAACACACTTCACTTGTTTTGCAAACATATTTCACACAAATATCAGACCTATAACTACACTCTTACTTCTCTCTAAAAACTTGTCACTTAGCTATTACAGTATAAGGAGATTGTTATGAGAGTTACCTCTCAATAAAGAGTTGATCACCAAAATTAATTTCATTTGAAACTCCAATTAATGAGAGAGAGAGAGAGAGAGAGAGAGAGAGAGAGAGAGAGTTATATATTTTTTGTTTTAATTATAATTTGATGCACATTTACAGCACATCACCGATGCATTAAAGCCTCAATTAGAGTAACTGTAAGGCAATAGACAAGAGTTGAAGCGCTGGCATCCACTCTCGTTTGGTATATTAGCTTTTGGTGTAAATTAAAAAAGGTTTCGCAATGAATTAAAGCTCATTTAAGTCGGCATTCAATTGTGAATCAAATGCAAGACATTCATATGGTTTCGCTTCTTTAATGAGATTCAGGAGTGAATCGTTTGGAGACTTTGTGTGCGAATCCCACATATTTTTTCTAATGATTCCGTGATTCATATATATTATCGATTGAATGGATGGCACATAAGGTTAAGAGAGAAAAGACAAATAATATTTAAAAGTTAAAAACTTTGCAAATGTATTGTATTATTAAAACTGTTGCACAGGTCTGGGCTCACACACAGCGAAGACAGAGGTAATAGACAACGACAACGAGAGAGAGAGAGAGAGAGAGAGATGGGAGACTCTGTAAACCATTGAATAATCATTTGTGAAGTGAATGTTAATTATGATTATCATTATAGCGGACAGAATAGTGCGTGCATTGAGTCCATAGACTGAACGCACACATCGAGTAGTCATTGAAGACACAGACAATGCAAACAAACAAACGACTCCTCAAATCATATGAATATGAAATTATGTGTAAAACTTAATAATGATTTCTGTGATTACTTTTGATTACTTCTCTTTCACTTGCGTTCACTTTCGACGCCAAATGCAAGCGTCTCTTCGTTAGTGTCTGTGTTTGTATACATTTGTCTCATCACTGATTCAATTCATTTATGTGCCTCTAATGCACGGAAAATAGAAATTATAAATTCATTTCATTTTTATTTAATATTATGTATGAACTATGAATCACAGCATGAACTCTACCCACTCTTCTGTCTCTTTTCATTATCCGGATTATAAAGACTTGATTCAAAAAAAGATTATCAGATTTGCAGTCGAAATAAGTCCTCTCTAATGGGGCATAAACTATACAATACTATAAACTATACAATACTACAGACTAGTAGACTATACATTTAGTATATACTAAATGATGATACATTCGCTCACATCAAACACTGTACACAACTTAACGGTAATCATAGAAATAATAATAATAGTCGTAATACTGATGATAATAATAATGCATATTTTGAAGGCAATTCAATTCTGTTGAGTAGAGACCAGTCAGCAGTCATTGAATTCAAATCAGTCATTCAGTGTGTAGTGTTGTATGAGTTTTGTGCAAATTTGATCGCTAACTGAATTTTCATGCCTTCATAAGTCTGTTTTCATTATCACTAAGACTGATAAGCTGTGCACCACTTTTGTTAGACATAATATCGATGAATACGAGATCCAACTCAGCGTAGAGGTTGAAGATGACGATAAAGTTACCATCAGAGGCAGGCTTATGAGCACTGGATGTATGGATGAGCACTGGGACGTGATCTGGATTCTAGGCTTACATTCTATATCACACTCTATTCTCTGTCTATACTCCTATGTATTCTGTACTCTATGCGCTCACATCACATACATGTGCCGACATTTAGATAAATAAGTGAAAACAGAGAGCAGGAGGGAGAGAGAGAGAGAGAGAGAGAGAGAGAGAGAGAGACATCAGAAAGAAGAGAGAAGGCAGAGATAAAGTGAATTGAGACATACAGTACAGTAGTAGTGATTGAATGAATGTTTGGATAAAATAGGGAAACAGAAACAGCTTTGGAGTGAAGTATTGATGAGATAATGAGAGCATAACTGCAACAAAACTGTATAACAATTGAATGGACATTATATTAGGGCAGAAATGGCAGGAAATTATGAGCCGGCGGTCAATTTGGAAGGAATAGTGGACTCGAGACTAAAGCAATACTAAAGCAATACTTTGTTGAGTCGTTCATCAAACAGTTCTCTCGTTATTACTTTTGTTGAATACAAGTAAACATACTTCATAGTCAGTGGTAGTAATGGACAAAACTTTTACTTAATTTCCCACGACTTGGGCTATGGTTTAGGTATGACTTTGTGCGTGAGGGCCAGCAATACATCAATACTGGAAACACTAACAATAATTCTAATGAAAGATACGACCGCTAAACACCACTAAACACCACCACCTCATCCATCTCCCTATACACCTCATTATTATATCTGTCTATTACGAGAAGTTTTCATCAAAACTATTCGTTGTTTAAAACATAATTATTTCTAAATAGTCACAAAATATGATTAATAAATGAATTTTCGCAGACATGAGTTTGGGGAATGAATTTTGACAAATAGACAAATATTGTGGTCTTATCTCATCTATCGTTTGATTGACATTCAAAACAGTGAGTTCTCTAAATTAAAGAGTAATTTTCCGCCCATTTCCTACTTTGTTAGCAACAAAATACAACATAAACTCACTTCAAGACTAATAACTTAACTCATGATTCTCGCAGATAATGACAGAGGAAATATTTAGACGCTTTAACTCAAATTCTTTTCAACTTTTTCACTCCAACTCATGGCTTAGCTTTTGGTTAATATAAATAAATAAACAAAACTGAAGCACAACTCAATTCTACTCAACTGAACCACTAATAAAACATTGCAGTAGAGAAGCAACGATCAAATCATGTGAACTGATCTCAACTGTAACGTTGATGAAGATTATAGTCATATACAGTACAGTGCAGTACTGTCTGTAGTCTATGAGTCTATCATTCATATTGTGTTCCCAAAACACATCTTTAGTCTTACGATTAGTTTTGAGTCTTTGCTTCACTCTAATGAACTCAAAGCGAGCGCACATCACATCAAACGCACCAATACTTTACTACTAGAGTCTACTCCACACTAATATTCAACTAATCTTTCAAAAGTCAATGCATTTTTTCAATTCTGTGTCTCGTATTTAGTATTGAAGTCGAGATATGAGTAGTGTATTGAAGTGGTAGTGCTTTTGCAATGATGTGATGTATTGCTCTGAAGAGCTCTAATACTTCTTAGCTCTTCGGGATTGAGACCAGAGATGAGAGACTGAGAGAGAGAGAGAGAGACTGAGAGAGAGACTGAGAGACGAGTAAATATAGAAATACAGACCAAGCAAATGATGTGAACGCGATTGAGATTTCAATACAATTGAGTAGACAAGCAATGGTGGAGTGACTGACTGGGCATCAGTACAAGAAAAAGCTGTCAAAGCCACTGATTGACTGACAACCTAATTGCTGCACTTAAAAGCAAATATGGCTCGCAAGGGCTGTAGGGGCTATTGGGGGCTATTGGTGCTGTCAACTCGAGCTAACCCTCGCATCACATTTGCAATAATTTGCGTTTTACTCACTGATAGTATCAAAAGAAACAGGTTTTAAGTGTTAAGTCTATAGAAATCACTGCAAAAGTAATGCATTGTATCTAACAATCAATACAAAGATTAACGTTAGAATACATACACTAAGACTCGCACTCAACTAATTCACCATAAATTTACCCAAAATGTCCAAAAAGTGTCCATTTAATTAGACTTAACGTTAATTAGTATTCAAACCATTTGATAGGAAAATTGTCTTTGGATTAAGATATCTATAAAAGAGACGTCTCGTAGGGACTTATTTCAACCCAAAATGTCCAAAAAGTGTCCATTTAATTAGACTTAACGTTAATTAGTATTCAAACCATTTGATAGGAAAATTGTCTTTGGATTAAGATATCTATAAAAGAGACGTCTCGTAGGGACTTATTTCTAGTATTACTTCTAAACATTAAGATATTATTTTTGACATTTATTCGTAAAGCATATAAAACTAAATATTTATTTACCGATTATGAATGTCAAGTTTGTAAACTAATCCAAACGTATAAATCAACTGAGAATTCCTACTGTAAAAGTTATTATATTTATAATTCAAAATATTAATTAATAATTAAAACACGCTTTTGCTTAATACAGTATGTATACAATTATGAAAACATTTTTTTTTGTTTTAAAAGTAATATAAGTTTAGAAAAATTAAGATTTTATGAATTCTTAAATGTCTTTAATTTGGTTCAAAATATTCCAATGAAATTTAAAGTGAGATAAACTGTCTAATAAATAAGCATATAATTAATATAATATAGAAAGGTCATTATGAAATACGAATAAGGAATTTTATATTGATCAGGATATTTTTAGGCATTATTTTCAAATAATAGTAAGTGAACACAAAACTATATTCAATAACAAGTTTGAATTAAATAAAACATATACAGTATAATCATATAATTTATGCATGTAAACTTATAAAATATCACCCATGTAAGATATATCATATTATATAATTCATATATTAAATAAACTTTTTGATGAATATGTTTTTCAGCTTACAACTTGTTAGAAAATGTGGAAATAAAATTGCCTAGTTGGTATTTACAACAATGATTACTAATCAATTAGAATATGGAAAATAACAGGACAGTTTAGTTATAATTATATAAAAGTACAAAAACATTTATAAAACTATAATAAATTATTTAAAAACTTTTCGTATGTAGTATTTCTCACATTTTGTTCACGGCAATGAACCAGTGCAAATTCTGTACAATATAGCACAAAACTTACCAGTATCATCCAATTTATATCGAGACAGTGGTGTTATCTGGCAGTTGTAAGTGAAATAGCGGTCACATTGATGTAAAATAATTGAATGGTAATTGTGTGGCCCTCTATGATGGTGGGGTCGCAAACAGCATCACCATCACTGCCGTCTCACTCACCAGAGTTCACCCGTCACTCAAATATCTTGATTTATATCTTGATTTATATTTGGCTTCAAAACCAATTCTTGTTCAATCGATTTGTCAATTATATGTAGCGCTAGACTCCAATTATTTTACTTACCATTCAATGAACTTTAATTTTAAATATTTTTACTTTATTATGTTTTGTGGTAACATTTATAATAGAATTAAATTATTAAATATTATTATTAAAACTGTAAATTTCTTAAAAACTATAAATGCATTAAGACGAGAACACAACAATTTATACATTTACTGTAAATCGCTTTATATCCAAACTAATAATACTAATTAATACCTCTTTATTAGGCGTGTTTCAATAAGTACGTAAGGAATACCATAAACAAATAAGCCTGTCCCCCTGTCCCCCACTGCTCCTAACAAAAACTCAATGTTTAGTAAATATTTATAATCAACAGTATATTTAAAACTTTAAATCATTCATTATTGTCGATCAAAAATTTAATCAAAACTTATTAAATAAATATTCTTTATTAGAAATATATTGATATGCAAACAAGCTAATTATTTGCAATCACTTACTTGTATTAACTTAGAAAATCATTATAAATTATGTCAATTAAATATTTATTTCAAAACATAATCAACTTGAACTATCCGTTGCCCTTTATTTATGCTAGCTATATTAAATACAATATATCAAACGGAACTGCCAAATTTTCTACTCATTGTATAATTTGAAATAAAATAGAAATATTCTACTTGATATAAATATATAAATATAATAGTATTATACACCGATAAGAAATCATAATTGAATGCAAGTTTATTTTTAGCTAATGTATCATCTCTATAGAATAAAATAGTCTATATTTTGAAAAGTAATGCATTTGTCGATATGAACACAATTAATAGATTTCGTAATAAAATATAGCGAAACAAAACACATCCATAATATGCATGCTTTGCATCAGTTGGGGGTCACAGAAAAGATGTTATATTATAACAGTTATTCTTAACATAAATGAAATATTCTCTAAATTTATCTTATATTTGTGTCATCTTTTAGGACACCTCTTGTGAAGTCTTATTGGCATTGTTTGAAGTTTTAAATATAATTTTATTTTACAATAAGAATCAATTTATTCAATGCATGCGCTATTAATTTAATTATTTGCTATTGATTTATTGACTAAAGTGTAGTTTTCAAGAATAAACAAATCTCTAAACAATTAATTTTTCAAAGGTTAAACCTTAAACCAAAACCTATTATAGCTATTATTGCCTACAATTTTATTTTGGGGTTAAATAATGAACAGATATTTTGAAATAATTGATTGGTTTTCGTGTCTAAACTTTTGAAAGTTATTTAGAAGAAAATGTCAATCAGTAAAATAATGCTATTTTAAATGCAACTTAAGTTGGGTTTCTCTCTCTCTCTCTCTCTCTCTCTCTCTCTCTCTCTCCTAATTACAAGGTTTAGACTTACAGTTTCTCATTATAACAAACAACTTCTTGAGCTATAGCTGACAGAGTTAGGCTTTGAGAAAGTGGTGCATTTAATGGCATAAAGTTCTCCAATGTCATAAAGTCCCCGCAGACCCCCTCCCCTCCCGCCAACAAATAGACAAAAATATAAACACATTTGAATTTTGAAGAAATTCTCAAGTTTTGTGAGCTGTGAAGCGATTCAACTAATAAACTATTAGATCTCAACTCAGCAGTCAATCCCTTATAAGCGTGTATGTCTATGGAGTGTTAGAAGTGTAGGGAAATTGTGAAAATAGTTAGCTATTTGTTCAGGTATTATAACACCGAGAGAGAGAGAGAGAGAAAGAAAGAAAGAGAGAGAGAGAGAGAGAGAGAGAGAGAGAGAGAGAGAGAAGAAAATAAAATTACTTCATAACGAGTTTCAGGTTTGAAGCACACGTTTGGGATATTTTGGTGGTTATGAGTAGTAGTGTAGTAGTGGTGGAGTGGAGTGGACTCGGCTTTCTTACGGCCCTAAACCCCAAACTAGGCCTCAGTTTTAAAAACAGATAGAAAAAGCAATGAATGAATGATAACATTCATGAAACTTATATTAATTTATTACAAATTTTATATGTCTTTCAAATGGATACAAAAAATAGAAATAATTCACAAAAAGAAATAAAAAACTGTCGAATGAATGAATGTTAAGAGAGAGAGAGAGAGAGAGAGAGAGAGAGAGTTGAATTGAATTGAGTTAAGTTTGTTGAGTACGTATGCCTTATGTGTTAAGAGTGTATGTGTGTGGGTACGGGTCGGTCGGTTGATTGGGAATTATATTCAGGTATATTCACATATATTCACCACATGTTCAGATGTGTTCAAATGTAATCATTGTAATCAATCATAAAAACAGTGAAAAATTTTAGTATTCATTTAACGCAATTAATCTCTGTCAGCAAAAACTACACGGAATAAAATAAAAGAATCTCTTTTTCTATCTGTTTTTAAAACTGAGGCCTAGTTTGGGGTTTAGGGCCGTAAGAAAGCCGAGTCCACTCCACTCCACCACTACTACACTACTACTCATAACCACCAAAATATCCCAAACGTGTGCTTCGGATGCGCTTCAAAACCTGAAACTCGTTATGAAGTAATTTTATTTTCTTTAGTCTCTCTCTCTCTCTCTCTCTCTCTCTCTCTCTTAACGTTCATTCATTCGACAGTTTTTTATTTCTTTTTGTGAATTATTTCTATTTTTTGTATCCATTTGAAAGACATATAAAATTTGTAATAAATTAATATAAGTTTCATGAATGTTATCATTCATTCATTGCTCATTGTATACAACATTACACTTACAGTATATTATCTAACATTACATATGAGAAGCACTTCACACATATGTCGCGAATCGCATACTTATTATCGCTTATTATAGCATAAGAAGAAAAAATGTTCATTTCGTTAATTTTATGATTACCGCCCGATTATATAATAGTGTGTAGTATAATATATTATATATTATTGCATATTATATACATTACTATAGAGTATTATATAAGTATTGGCAAATAGTTTGGAGTGTTTTATGCATAGATTGTGGTCACGACTGTTGTGTAAATGATTAATAACGTCGTTGAAAAGGAAATGAGAAACTTTGTATTACTTTGAATTACTTTGAATTTTCACGCGTTATCAGTAAATAATTGATGAAAGTTGTCATTTAAGCTGTCAGTTGACGCCTTGATTTATTATATTATCCCAGAATGAGATGTTTAAATCGTATATAAAAACCCAATATTACTAAATTTCGGACATTTTCATAATTTGTTTTTTCCTTAGTTTTGCAAAAAAATTCGTGTTTTTATTCCCATTTCAACCAATTATTTGAATGCAACAAAACATATGCCCTTTTCGTGTATATTCTCTCTAATTCTGTCATTTCTCTTCTAAAGTGTTAATTCGCTTTTGAATAAGTTTTATAGAAATATAGTAAATAGCAATTTGGAGAGAGAGAGAGAGAGGGAGGGAGGGAGGGAGGGAGAGAGAGAGAGATGTTTGTCATTTGCAATGTACAGTATAGTTAGTGACAAAGCAGACATCCAGGAGCGCCAATAAATCAGAGTTCTCGCACTCGTATACAATTCATCCATTCATTGTATAGATCATTGAAATCAAGTTGTTTTCTAACATCAAGTTCTGTCTATATGTTGAGCCAACAGTTATAACAGTTATTATGATTTTTGCTTTTTTATTGTTATATATTTCAGATTCTAATGAATCGAGAATATGAAGAGATAGTTATGACACTACAGTAGAGCTTTGATACTCGAAAAAGCAAATAAATCACTGAATGAAAGGAGGCCTTCCTGCATATGGTTCTGCTCTGAAAACCCTTTTCAGACACAACTTTAGCAAATAATCTGTAATACAGAACATGTATTTTGTGGTCCTCTCACTCCTTCCGCCCCTCCAAAAGGCAGTCATTTTTCTTGTCTGCCTTTCTATTAACTATTTTCCCACAAAAACTCACTTTTGGCTCATCTTTTGTATTGAAGGCATTATCGGTTTTGTGTAAATAATTAGGTTTTTGTTGAATTAGAATTTATATTCTAGTGCTTCTCATATGAGTAGGACATGACTTCGCAAATCCAATACTTTAGCAAAGAATCTGTGGTTCAGTATTTGAGTTAAGAATAAGTGAAGCGCACCTGCATTTCACTGTAGGTTTGTATCATTACCTCACGTCACCCATAGTCCCATTGGAAACCTCCTACAGGTATATATAATAGCGATTCTAATACTTAATACAATATTTGGTCGCAAATGCAAACCAATGCATGCAATCAACAGCCAGTCCTGGCATCAGAGCAATGGTTGTGATGTTGGCTCTCAGCGGTGTCTCACATGCGAGTCGTACGACATGTGAAGACTTACAAACAAATTATAATAATAGTGACAACATATATAAGATATACAACATTTATAACGCCAGCAAACATTATGTGATATGTTATGTATGGATATATTTAAATATTTAATGAACTCTCAGTGTTTGGATATCTTTATGATGGTTTCAAAAAGGGATTTATGATTGCATTGAATGGATGGATGGGATGTGAGTCGCGCCCAAATGAGAGCATGTTTTCACTCTTTATTAGTCTCATGATATCACGCAAAGGGCTCTCTCTCTCTCTCTCTCTCTCTCTACTCTACTCTACTCTTCTCTTCTCTCTCTCCCTCCCTCTCTCTCTCTCTCTCTCTCTCTCTCTCCAAATTGCTATTTACTATATTTCTATAAAACTTATTCAAAAGCGAATTAACACTTTAGAAGAGAAATGACAGAATTAGANTCTCCCTCTCTCTCTCTCTCTCTCTCTCTCTCTCTCTATCGGTGGTGTAGATGGAGAGCCGCCTCTTTGTATGTCTATGAGTGTATGGATGGTGTGAGTGGTGGTGTTTGCAGTGATTGAGTCGGTGTTGGCTGTGGTGTTGGTGGTGATGGTGTGATGAGACTGTGGTGAGTGTGGTGTCTCGTCGCCGATCATTTGCTGCCAACAAATGTGAGATTGAGTCGGAAGTAATGAATTTTGCTCGGAAATGATTATTTGGATTGAAAGCGATTTAAGTAAAGCATAAATAAAACTTTAAGCACTCATTCAGTCATGCTATCCATGATATGCTGTGCTGTAGAGCTGTATAGCTGTGCAGTCCTACAGCCCTACAGAACATCATATTCTATACAACAATAGGAATATTGAGATATAGTGTTAGTTACGAGTTTGTAGGCCATGTCTGAGGCCTACACTTCTATATGGTATCCTCAGATATATTGTATACTCAGATATATTGTTTGCGATAAAAAATAAAAAGCGTTTTATATTTTGTTTGGACTCTTTGGACACGTGTTCTAAACATAAAAATTATTTTCTATTTTCTTTTTAAGTGCTTTCATGAGAATCACATATTTTATGGGATGTGACCCGTGTTTGGCAGCGCAGGGGTAACACAACTCTATGCAAATATCTTAACCCTTAAGACATGTTGTTATTACTGTTGGGAAACATAATATCCCAGAATATTGAGTGAAATCAAGCCAAACATAAACATTGCTTACAATTACAATTGTTCATATTTTTATCATTTTTGACTTTGCTTTGATGTTCACAATTGGCAAATACATTGAATACACAATTAGGCTCAGGTGTGAAACAAATCGACGGGTTGTCCACTAAGAGAAAAGTCATTATTCATTGTCTTTATTTAGTATTTAGAATTCATACTTGCAGGACCCCTCGTAGGGTTTGCATCAAATTATACCTATTGTGCAATACTATTGCCATTTGTGAAACAAATCAGCATTACGCGCAATACGAGATCCACCAAAAGCTTAGACATAACTCTATTGAACACCTCTTTGTTGTTGAGATTATGTGCGATAAGAAAAAAACGAACATTAAGTTCAGTAACTAATCTGAAGGCATTAAATTTGATCACTGATTGCCTGATAGGTCTCTATTGTTTTGGGTAACTATTGCTATAATACTGTACTGTACTATAGCCATTAATAAAAAAGTTGTGAACTATACTAACATGGTATACTATTGGAAATTGTTTGTAAATGTAATATTATGGAAGTTTCCTGACATTTTCACTCAATAAGTACATTTTATTTTATATTTATCTTTATACAAAATATTAATAAACATGTAATTTTAGAATTTATTAAATTTCTAATTTTATTACCTTATTTAACATTAGAATATAATTTTACTTTTGAAAATTTTTAAAAATTTTATTAGAAAAAAATAATTTTTAATTAGAATTTTTATTAACCTTAAATATATGTAGATTTTGTTAATGAAATAATTTATAAATGTCATTTTGACAGATATAAGGACTACATGTTCAAGATATGTTTATGGATTAAATTTCAATGAAACTTTCGGTTTAAGTTAACCCCAATGTTTCCATTGTATCCAAACTTAGTTGTCAACAACGCTTTGATATCAGTTATGATGATCTTTAGTTCACTCCACCCAAAGATCTCTTTATTAAAACGGGTGAAAACTTCAACAAAATATATTACACTTTGAATAACAATACTCACTATGTATTAAATACTTTAGCAAAATGAATGTCATGAATATTATCTAAATTTAGCACCAAATTAGTTAATGAATACAAGCACTATAAGCACTATATCTATCTCAATGTACATGTAAATCATATTTCGCATAAATATTCAAAGAATAATAGCACTAATGATTAGAATAACATTTTGTTTAAAAAACTTCTGTATATAGTCTTAAGTTTCAAAAATATAATGAATGGAAAACTGGAAACATTATAACAAATAGCGTACAGACAGTGATAGTATACCTGAGCCGTGCGTCTGAAGAGGGATGAGTCTTCAGAAGAGAAAAAGAAAGAAAAAATGAAAATTTAAAAATTCTATGTTTTTTGTGGTTTGAAATTTTCTCGTTATAAATGGTTGTGTTTAATAGGAGGTACACCCGACTCACAGCAGTATTCAGACTCATAAGAGTGCGCTCGTAGATGATGGTACTGTAGTGGTGGTAGTGGTAGGGCTGGTCGAGTGGCCTGAGCTATAGGTACAGAGCTATTCGATTACAATTTTGAGACTTAATAAATCACGAGACGTGACAGAAAACAAGATTTGCAATACAAGTTGTAAACGAGTTTTTGTGTTTAGCTGTTGGCCGCCGCTGTTGGACACCTTTGCGCTTCTGAAGGCATCTCATAAATACAGTCTCAGTGTATAATGTATTGAATGCATGTATCGTTGTTTCATTCATTTACAGTTGCACTTCAACTTCAATCTCCACCCCAACAGATACTAAAACGTTTGTTAAGCAACTCTGCAATGCGTCTAATTTGTTGGATAACTCTCGAGATAAAGACTCTCTCATTAGTAATACATCGCTTATTACATGAAATGCCACCCGTTTTATAAATTAGTTTTCTTTCTCTTCTTTCTCTCTCTCTTTTATATTCATTGCTCTCATGTAAGCTATAAATGCTATAAATGTTAATCAATTCTCTCAAATATTTACCTCATAAAACACTATTTACACGCACCGGTACTAAAGCTCAACTTAAATAACTTACACCTCTTACCCCTCCGACAGCTTTCAAACTCAATGTTTAATCATTAAAATTGCAATTTTCTTCTTTAAATTTCAACTTTTTTATAAATATATGTATTAATGAATCACAAAATGTAATTATTATTATTCAAAATGAAATCTTTTTGAATTTAAGTGTAAATATGTTTCGAGTTTTGCATAAAAGTATAATTAAGTGTAAAAGAACTCAATTTTGATCAATGAATCGGTTCTTGTATTTTGTGTGAAACAGAGATTAGTTTTTCCATTCGTAAAAAAGTCGAAACACACTTCAAAACCATTAATAATGATTTAAAACTCAGATCTTTGAATCAAACATACCATTCAATACGTTATTTAACCTCAAACTCAAACACAAGTTTGTGATTAACCTTTAGATTCATTGCAAATATAATTTTAATTAATTTGTTTTAAATGCATTCATACACTAAACGCCAGACCTGTTAGAAGTGTGACAATTATTAATGGTTAATATGCTATCACTTATCCATACTTAAATGTTGAGGTTAGGGTGAGTACAGAAACTACTTGTGTTGACATAATCTTCTTTCTATTCATTACTGACAATCACTTCCTAAGGAACTGATAAGATTTTATAGGAATAACATCCTCTCTAATCATTACATCAATTGCATCTCATTTGATATCATTTCAATCAAATCAAATTAAATGTCAAAACAATTGCTTATTTCAAATTCTACACTAATTTGGACCTCATTTATATTAAAACACACAAAAGAATACACATGAACCAACATAAATAATAATTAAACATATTCATAATATCATATTATATTGTATATTCTTTATGTAAAATATAATATTAAACTTTGAATAGCATTCTTAAAATATTCCTCTTATATACCTATAATGTTTTTAATTGTAAATTTTGTATTATTTATAAATTCATAAGATTATTTCATATTTGTGTAATTACAAATGTTTATTCTGGTTGAAAAAGTAAATGATAAAAATAAAAGTTTTATTTAAAATATTTGCAAAGTAATTTTTATTTCAAGATTTAACTTTAATGGTAATAATAATCTTAACTATTAAATGTTTAAATTAAAATACTATATATTACTGTTTGTTTATGAAGAATTTTTCAATTATATTGAATAATCTTATTTGTTTCAAGCAATTATTGTATTGGTTTTGCGAGTTTATTACAAAATATACTCAAAATTAATTATATTGAATATAATTGAATATATGTGATTCTAATATTTATAGAATTTTTCAACAACCAAAAAATTAAACACTAGTTAGGTTTTAAAAAATAATTTTATTTAATTTACTAGAAAATATTTACATAAAATAAAATAAATTTAATTGAAATAAAAATTAGTTTAATCCTAAGGATGTGATGGGATGGTTAGTATGGTTTGTGAATCTCTCCACTGTGTGTCTCATCTGTTGTCATGAGATGTTTGCCAAAAATGTGAGCCGAGATCTGTTCACAAAGATATGATACTAAGGAATAGGGATAGCCTTCACATGTATGTAAATATGGGCTCAGAATTTGCTGTGAATTGAGAGAGAGTTTGAAAGACTTTGTGTGAGTGGAGTGCAAACGGATGCTCTGGTGTTGGGTTTCATCCATGTATTGGTTGAGTTGCGTCTGTAATCCCAGAAGGGATAGCATTGCAGAGAAAGGGAACGCAAGACATGAAACACACTTTCAGTTCAACTAAAGTTAGAAAAGAGCCAAAAAGACTAATGCATTGCAAATACACATTACATTACAGACATTACTTATACTTTAACTACAATCGCAGCAAAAATATATTCTTTATTCATACCATTAATAATATTTCATCGTATTTAGTATACAATGCAAAATATTAGTAATTTAATATATGCTCCAGGTAATATTTGGACAATAATAATTAATTAATATTGATTTAGGCAAATAAATATTTGAATTTGAACGATATTTAAATAAAATATTTCAAAATATTACTACTGATAGCTCTGACTGTAATTATAATGATTGCATTTCCCTCTCAATGCTGTCTTAAATATTCTTCAGATCCATAATTCATCGATAATTTAAAGCTTAGATTTCATCCAAATATCTTTAAATAAATCATTTTTGCATTTCTTTATCTAATAATTAAGAATTCAAGTCTTAAGTCTCGGAATTTTATATTGATTATGATTTCACATTCTGTTAACTGTTTTTTTGTGCACTGACTGTCTGGACACTTACAGCTGTTTCTCATAAACGGGTGCTCCTTTGCCCCGGAGTTCACCCAAAAGCCATAGCTTTAAATATAAATGCCTACAAATTCATTATCTGTACTTTTGCATCAAAGAATGGGAGAGAGAGAGAGAGAGAGAGAGAGAGGGAGAGAGTATCCACAGATTATAAACAACATTAAAAGCATAGAAATAAACTCAAAACTCATGCCATAACACAACTACCGTACCCCTGATATACTGCGCCCGTATGGGCACCTGTAGGCATATGGATCTGAAGAATATTTAAGACAGCATTGAGAGGGAGAGAGAGAGAGAGAGAAAGCTGTGAAAATGTGGAGAACCAAAGCTAAAGCAGTTGAGAGTATCTGTGATAACCATCAGAGCAGAGCTCGTTTGCCTCAAACATACTAAACGTGGAAATGGAAGAAATCTTTTGATTGTGAGTGAAATTATCTTATATACAGGATTACAATATCTCTCACCTAATAAGCGCGGCATATGTACACCGAATGCACAGATATTCGAGACTTTGGGGAACTGTAGCGCAGTTTTGTTGCGGCGAAAATCAAACTGAATGTAAAAAAGCTATGGTTAGGCTATGGCATAGCCTCGCAGCTGGATTTGGGAGGCTATACGGCATGGTATGGATGTGCAGTTGGATGCAAAACACATTGAAAGAACTTTCTATGTTTGTTATCTCTTGAAAGCATCTCAATTGTGGTGAACTCACGGTATGAATGTATTTCTTTTCATGTATTCAAAGTCCAAACTATACAAGAATTCACTGCAATATTAGCCGTCTCTCTATACTTGAATCTATGCATTGCAACAAAAATCCAATCAATTTTTCTCTTTTTACAAAAAAGTTGGAGAAATTTGGTAAACAAGAGAAACATTTTGCGAACGAATGTATGAATGTTGTGATCGGAACGCGACAGCGCCTGCAGAGGGCCGGGAGATGATGGCCCGCAATGGCTGCAGATATGACCACCAAAGAAGTAGTCGCTTATTAAAACTAAACGTAGGCCTAAATTATATGTTAGATGTCAGAGCATAAGTAAACATAATATTGCGATGGGTTGTGGGGTGTCTTGTGTTCAAAGCCTCCTTGATTACAGGTTACGAGCTGTTAGTGGTTGTGTTAAGTGCAGCTCCAGTAGCTCTATATATAATCAGTGTTTTTCAAATCAAGGCTCAGCCAAAGTGTGACTCCAATCCCATACAACCGATCGTTTGTCAATCAATTCTGTCAGTCAGCTATCATACGCTTAACAATTGACCAATATACATTTTGTTTGTATTTCAAACAATTTAAAATTATTGTAATTTATAATGAAAATATTGACATGAATTTTGTTTTCTATGTATTTTCAATTGCAAACACAAGACGTTTTGTAATTTTCAATAAACGTGAAAAATATAATAGTATAGTAAGTAATGTTGTTATTTGTAGCTATGGTTTGGTTCGCATTATATTCACAATTCAGTGACAGAGAGCCAGAGATGAAAACTTGCGTCAAATGCTATTTATAGAACTGAATAGAGATTAAAATTAAGACTAAGTTATGCCGTATTTCTCTCGAGAATCTCACATTCGCTTCATTACTAAACAACACTCTCTTTAAACATAAAAGTATTTCAAAGTTTTCAAAAGGAATATCAAAAACAGAGTTTTCTCATATTTTATATATATTTCGAATTTTAAGTTTGTTTTACATAATTATTTGATTATCGAATCATTTAATTACACAAAAGGGATATTAATCACCAAAAAATCACCAAAAATTAATTCACAGATCAAATTGAGTCATTGACAATGTGCTGGAAAACTGATTGATTTTATTATCGGTATATTTTGTAATAAATAAATGTTTGAATGAATTTCAATGTAAATGACTTTTCACTGATTCTGTTGCCTTTGAGTCCAACAAATAGCAAACAATCTCATAATATCTTAAATGGTATGATATTTACTGTTTGTTTAGTCGTGTCGTTGGAATGTGTGGTCAGACAGACAGTTGTCGACTCGTGGGTCGAGTGGTCTCGTAGTCTGATGTCTGGTGTCCTATAGTTGTGAATGTGATGCGAGAGTAGAGCCGTAGTCGAGTCCGGAGGCGGCGGCCACAGCACTCAACTGGAGCATTGTGTCGGCAGAGGTGACCCCGGTATGCATGACTAGTGCCTGTGGCGCCACATCTGCCAAGTGGTGGGAATGGTGGGCGAGTGGAGTGGCGCCGATGTGCTGGTGGTTCAGTCGGAAGCCGTGATACAGAGCCGATTGGGTGGCCGTCGCCGCCGACTGACTCACAACTGACACTGAATTCATTTGTTGATGACTTGTGTGCGACGGATGGGATGTCATGCTATGAATCAAATGATCGGAACCACTGCTCGTCCGCAAAGACGTCGCCTCATTGGATGAGTCATCGCCGCTATCGTTGCCAGAGTTGGACGAGTCGTTCAGCCCTTTGGCACCCGATTTAATACTAGTGCCACAATTGGACTTATCGTTAGGATCTCTATAATATTTGTTTCATTTCATATGATTCAGTAAATGAGTGCACATTGAAGACATAAACCTAATAAGAAGTGCATGTATTCGACACATACCTATCTTTAGCCTCAGCCGCCCTATCCCTCTGTCGCCTATTTATAATACAATTTGAGATAAAGTGTAAACAAAATGTAATTCAAACTATATTTAAGTAACAATCATAATACGAACCTATTTTTAAACCAATTGCTTACTAAACAAACGAAACAATTGTAAACCATGTAATTATTATTTCAAAATCATTAAGAGTGACAAGGTGCATTTATGCATACCTTGGGTAGTGGTAAGTCCGGTGCCTTCAGCGAGTTCTCGCTTTTCCCGGGGAGAGGGGTATGGGTTGTGGGCGTACCACTCGCGCAACACATTTCGGGACTTCTCTTTAAAGCAATAGGAGGTCTCCTCGCCGTCCCAAATGGTTCGGGGCAACGGAAACTTGCGACGGATCCGGTATTTTCCCACAGCGCCTACATTCACCATCAAATTGTCGGTGAATTTAGTTTTGATCAAAATTTAAGCTAATGGTCGGCAATATGAGTATTACCTAACGGCCGTCCGCGAAGTCTTTCAGCCTCTATATAGTGAGCTTTGAGCCAAAGGTTCTGTAGTTTGGGATGTGATGAGACGCTAAACGTATGACTTTCTAAGATTCTGTACAACTCTTTGAAATTTCCCCTAAAAGTAACACCATTTCCAAAAATATTCGTTAATTTTTTTCTTTTAAAATAATTATTCGTTTAGTTGTTATGTAATGAAATTTGAGATGCTTTTAAATAATTTAAATAATTGTGTTTAAAAAGAATATTAATTAATAAAAATTTGTTTAAATGATGTCTTGAGGCGACATTTGTTTCATTTATTCAGTTTACTAATTTGTCAAAATATTATGCTTTTAATTATAATGGTTTCAAATAAAATTATATAATTTCTTCTAATCATGAAATCAATAGTCATATCATATATATTTTTATTTATAAGAAAAATCCTAAATATTTTACTTTATTTTGTCTAAAATGTTCATATTAAATGTTTTCATAACTTAAATTGAATTGAGATCACATATGTTTTAGAATAAATATCAATTAATAATAATTTAATATTAGGTAAATTTTAATATTTGTAAAATAAGATTTATTAAATTTTAATTTAATATTTATAGTATTTGATATTTTAAAATAAAATTTTTCTTAAAGAGATAGTATATTTATTTAAAGACATTGTACTATTCTGTTAGTATTGTATCTCTAATATAACTTATATACAATTTAAGCACTATGAAAAATATGCACTATGAAAAGATATTATATACTATAGTAATGTTTGACATTTTTTATTAATTTCATAAATTATTATCTGTTATATAGCCATATATAATTCTTATATAATTTTTGATATAAATATAACTAGTGTACGGTATATATGATAATCATTGATGCTATAAATTACATGATATATAAATAAAATTTGTATTTTAAAAATAACTTTATTTAATTTATTCAAAAATTTTATCATTTGATTAAAGACATGTTCAAACTAAAATTATCTACACATAATTTAATGTCTGCTATAATGTCATTATGCAAAACATATTAAAAATAATTTTAATATTAATTCCTTATTTCTTAGATTCAAATGATATGTAATTCAAATAAATTTAAAGTGATATTAATAGAAAATAAATTTTTGTTAAAATACTACTTGTGTGAAATAGTATAAGATATAAAAATTTGAATTCAAAGAGTATAAAGATTAATTTACATTTAAAATCATTTCTACTAATGCTAACATATAACACAATAAATAATATGTTTGTTTTGTTTAAATAATTATTTAAATAATGAATAGTAAAATCTTAATTAACTATTTATTTATTTTCTTAATGTTTTCACTTAAATCTATAGCATATAGTTGTATAATCATATAATAAATTCTATTCATTTAAGAAATGCTATTAATATTTTCATTCAATTAATCAGATTTTGACAACAATTTTGTTGACTTCTCACACAAGTCTTTTGAATAAGTGGCAAAAGTTTATATAGTATTTCCGATTCACTATTAGCTATGGATGTCGTTTGATATTAAACAAAATTATATATAAATTCATTAAAGCTTTTAAAACTTGTTTGAAATGTTTGTAATCATTGGCTTTCTATAAGCAAATCAATACGAATCAATGTTTGGCTATTAATCTATATTTTATTTTTTACGTCAAATATTAATGAAACAAATCGCTCGCAAACTTTGAGATAAATAATTTGTTTTATTTTTCTATAACTTTTAAGAGATCGACAAATTTTTACACAAATTAAATTTTATCTAAAATTATCATTAACATTATTATTTGACTAATTATTAGTAAAATTTAGTAAATTTATTTCAAACACTTCTCAATAATTCTTTGAATTCCTTTTAACACTTTTAAACTAAATATCAAATTATAGTCCTAACAGCAAAAGTGAATAAATGAAAAATTAATTAAAATGAGCTTTGAAAATGATTTAATTTATTCGTTGTTTTAATAAAATGCAGTCTTATTTTGAAAAATTATATTTTGCTTGAAATTAAAAATATTTTTTCTGCAAAGTATGTGTAATATATAGTATAAAACGCTTCATTTCTTATAAATGAAGAAAAATTCTCACAAATATTTAAACGCAAGAAAAAATAATGAAAACATTTGTATTGAATGTCATAAATAAAGTCAATTTAATTTAAAGAGAAGAAATTTATTGCTTTAATCTGAAGGTTAAAAATGATGTCAAACCCGATGCTATTGAATGAGAAAACATAAATTGTGTACAAAACGACACACAATTCGTTATTAGTTACAGAATCGTTGATAAAATTGAAATAAAATAGAAATTATTTGATGCTAATTAAAGGGATCAACAAAATGCTAAACTTTAATAAAGTTTAATCAAAAAAATATGTGAATTCGTTGTGCAATAATCAATCGATTGAGACATTAATTTGATTAAAACTCTTTGCAAAACCTTTATTCATATCTTATTAATATTCAATCACAAGATAAGATTAAAGACTCTATAACTGAAAACATTAGTTTAATAAACAATTTCAAATTTGGTTTTGTTTTAAATAATGCATTTAAAAGCTGTCTATGAATAGAGTCACGCATTAAATAAAGTGATCAAAAATTATTAATATTTTCATATCATATAAAATGAATTAAATATAGTATAAAGTGATGAAAAAACTTATTCATTGAATCAATGAACTATTGAATTCTTTTGTTCAGATATTCGCATGAAAATCAAAAATAAATTAAATCGTGATTTTGAAAACAACATATTAATGACCAAAAGATTTCTAGCGACGATTCAGGCAATGGTTTTCAAGTTTTCAATGCTTGAAATGCTTTCATATAGTAGTTATGAATCTCAAGACATTAGACTTCGCTATTAATAATGAAAATAATAAATAAAAACACAAATCAGAGATCAAAACGATTGAAAATATTTGGTTTCCTTCATTTCCATTGCAAATGAATGCAAGTTATGGGTCGACCGCAAGGCCGGCAACTAATCTAATGAAAGCCAGTTTGCTTGGGACAGACATACCTGTTAAAGGCTACCAGTGCTTTGGCTTTCAGTACGGACTCATTCTTCTGCAACTGTTCGCAAGCAGGCAATGACCACAAGAATCGGCCCAATCTCTCGATGTTTCCCGACTGTTGCAGTACTTCACAAACACAGGCCACTTGTTCCTGAGTGAAGCCAAACGATGGTAATATTGCCGGTGACTGTGGGTTAGGACATCCCGATGGCGACAGACCAGTACTCATGGGAGCACACAACTGTCCGCTGGTCATCCCTGGGATCTGGATGGCCGACACATCTGTCATATGCCCGACAATCATCACAACTAACAGCTGACACACATTAAGTCGTTTTGACGGATCAGATAAGCAGTGATGTGAAGAAGTCCTAACTTTTGGTTCTTTCAAACAAACACACTATCATTAAAGTCATTACAAACGGCTCACACTTTTGCCCACAATTGACGACAAATGTTCACTTGAAATGTCTTTTTTGTGGATTTCTTTGAGTTTTGTCTTGTGTTTCAGTGGTGTTCACAGCCGTTGATGAATATCTAAAACCCTTGCGGCCAATACAGCAACAGTAGGATCACAAGCAATGCCTACATATTATACATCTTATATGAGAGCAAAAAAGCAGAACTTCTTTCGCTAAAAGTCTAAGAATTTTCGCTAAAAGTCGAAGAATTTGTTGTTTTGTTGAGAAAGCGATGACTGAATGGCAACTCAAGACTCAGTGAATCGGCGGATGAGGAGATGAGAAGCGAAACATTAGCTCACAGTAAGGCTTATGCGATGCTTAATCTGGTAGAGCGCAGGGCATGCCTTACATTATGCAACTGTAGGGCCAGTGCTCACCAAACTTGCCAACAGTCGTTCCCTCACAACTCAATGGCTGCGAAATAACAACACCGACACTACGATTGGTTCAGAAAAGTCTGCTAAACGTTACGATCACCGCCCGCTCCCTACACTCCATACACTCCATTCACTTCAATACACATTTCTGTGCACTGGAAGTGCTTTTTATACTTCTCTTCTCTTCATCTCTTAGCTCTCTCTCTCTCTCTCTCTCTCTCTCTACCTCCAAACCTAAAATTATCACATCCCTGACCAATAGGGTCACCACAGTCTCTCTCTCTCTCTCTCTCTCTCTCTCCCTCTAAGTCGTGAGTATTACAGAACATACGCTTCAAATAATAAGGTCTAACATCAGATACTTTCGGAAATTGAGTTTTATTATCGGATTTTATATAATATAGTATTAATACATAATTGAGTTAATATCAAATTGTTGAGTGACTCTCAGCTGATTTAATCTGATCAATAAGAATTGATTCTTTATTTCAATTAAACAATGACATGAATGATAAATAAAAGACAATTACAATATAACTGACTATAATAGTATCCAGGATAGTCTATCCTTATACTATTGAGGAGGCATTGGTTTGATTACTTTCTTTTTATGCCTCGCATTGAAAATAGCGTTAACTGGAAAAGTGTTGTGAATTGTGGGCTATATTTAGAAGTTTGAGAGTTTGTTAGTGAGAGTTAAAGAGTATGTAATGGGAGTCGTGTATGGATTGTGCATGTCATGAAATTTGAACACTTGTACAAACAAATACTGCTAAAAAATCGAGACCCTAATAGAATTCATTGGAAAAACTAATTATCTATGATTTCTGCCATTCTTTAGATTTTGATAATTGTTGTCATATTCTCAGTCAATCATCGATATGTATTAAATGTCTTGAATTTCAATTACAGCAAAAACAAAATCCATTCATTCATGAAATGCAATCTCAAACATAAATTCTACAGAATTTCATTATACTTGTACAAAATTAAACTGTGAGATTGTATACAATATACTGTACAGTTGAGTGGTATTGTTATTGTAGTCGATTGCAAGCCTTTCCCCCAATAATTTCCGGTCAGTTTATAGAGTGAAGTGAAAAGGAGTGATAAATATGTTTAACAAATGAAAAAGTGGTCAAAAGTGTTATTCAGTTGATGTGTTTGGAGTCTTTGACTGACAAAAGGCTACTTCACTTAACTCCAGTTCCTACTGACTTGTGATGACTTTATAGTGCTCTCAATAGTGAGGGCTGTCTGTTGGCGCACAACCGCCTCAATAACGGATCAATTCTTTTGAGTTTTTGCAAAATCGCGTTCAAATGCATGAATCAAATGCATTTCATTTATGTTAGCTTTAAATGTGAACACAAAATACACACTAACCTAACCTAACAGACCAATGCATTGTTAAGTCAATGGCATACCCATTACATACATACACATACCGTAGTGTACATATAGTGCCATTCATTAGGCAAACCCCTACACAACGAGAATGTCGTTTCGGTTTTCCAATATATGTAAACACATTTCAGGCCCTTTACCGTCGGCTCACTCAAGGAAATACTGTACAATATATGGAGAAACGTACAGTCAGTTTATTACCGGCTATACAACCGAGATATATGTATACAAAACAAGGCCTGTCTTATGCTGTAGCTGTTATGCTCTCTCTCTCTCTCCCTCTCTCTCTCTCCCTCTCTATCTATCTATCTCTTTCTCTCTCTCCCTCTCCCTCCCTCTCTCTCTCTCCTGTTCTAAAAGTATTGCGATTCATTGAATGAAATGACTGGAGTAGTAGTAAAAGGCGAGTAAAGTTTCAGTTTCAACATAGAGTTTGAGTGTAGTGTTGGTTTAGTGAGTGTACTGTACGGTACTGTTTGTCAGTGCAGTGCCACTGCTGTTCAATTGGCAGCTTCTTTGTGCACTAAAAGCATTACAATTGAGTTAAGGTATACAACAACTACTGTACCACTAAAACCATTAAAAGAATATATAATTTAATGCTAACTGTGAGTAACTGAATATCAATAACCCAATCATATATACCATTCATAAGTATAACTATACCCCTTATGTAACCAAATGAGCCTCAAGTAACTTAATATCCGGTTTCCAAATTACATTTCATTTTCGATATCAAAATGTAATTTCATCCAAATTAATAAACTTTGAAAGTTTTTAACTCAAACTTTAAACTAATTTTTTCATTCAAATAAATCCTGTTTTTAAAGAAATTTTAGAATTGAGAAAAAACTGCAAATCAGTGAAATGATCGGTGAGAGAGAGAGAGAGAGAGAGAGAGAGAGAGAGCTTTCGAATTAAATGTGACTAGGGTATTTGTTGGGGTGTATAGAATGGAGGACTGTATAGATTGAATGGAAGGTGTTTTTGATGGCATTAACGACAATTTGATTGATTCTATAGATGTTTGGATGTAATGAAGTGAAAGACATGAAGACATGTAAACTCCAAACATAAACATCTGGTTTACATTAGAGGAAGTTCTCATTTTTGATAATTTTGTATTTCGTGCTGAGTTCACAAGTTTTACAGTTTCAAAGGTTTATTTATGTCTACTGGAGCTGTATGTGAGCTCCGGGCAAATAACCAGTGAGTTTCTCATGAGATGTGAGCTTTTATTGTATGGATATTGTTAGGGATGCGAACTCTGTCGCCATTACTCAATTCAAAGCTATTATAGCTATTGATTATAATAGGTTTGGATATAAGTGTACTATCATTGCAATGATTATCAAAGACTAGGAGACAATCGCTTCAAATTGAATTTTTCATTTGTTGGTGTTGTAAGACTCAGGGACTTAGAGTACAAGCCATACAAAGTGGTCACGCAATCATATTTAAGAGGGTGAGAAAAACAACCCAATTTAAAATACTTTTTCAACTCAAAACCATAGTCTCAATAGCAGTTCTCATTCAAAATTAACACAACATTTGCAAAGAAAAATTCTTTTGAAAACATTGCCAATTACTCCGAATCACGCATTGCTATGATTGCCAATGAATACACTAATCATGTCCGCCCTACCGTCCCAACAGTCCAACTTCATTGCCAATGTTTCCAATGTTTCCAACTCTAGTTCCACCACAAACACCAACACTACCAACACATTCAATCATTCCACCGCCAAACCACCGCACCAGCCCTCCAAACATCTCTCTCTCTCTCTCTCTCTCTCTCTCTCTATCTCTCTGCAGTCCTTTCCATTCTCTCATTCCATAAACAAATCGACAAAACTTAAGAAATGAGAAAAAATTATAAACACAACACAACTCTACAGACTTGTAAGAAGTCAGCGATTCTCGACTTTACCTAAAGTTCTTATACAAAGTCCAATAGAAATGTATTATTCGGGTATAAGTTGTGAGTTGTGTGAATTGAGAGCACATGTTCTTGACTTGAGCACCGGGATTGCACGCCTACCTATTGAGTCACGCTTTTGTGCACCACCTGAATAGCCATTGATTCGGCTGTAGGGCATCAATAGGAACCGAATCAAGTCGTTGCAGTCCTACTAATACCGAGGCATAGAGTCACTACAATGACAAGTAGTGGTGAATTACATGCCATTGTGTGCAATATATGTATATATTTCTTGTTTGGCACTGAGATGTGACACTCAGAGAGAAGTGAACCAATAATACCGATAATAACGAGAATAAGTGTACACTATAGTAGAGATCAGTTCTCATTGTAGTCATTGTTACGATTGTTGGCAACAGTGACACTATTGGAGGCAAATCTCATGTCAAGCTTTCACAGAATGCAAGCAAATTGCAAATCCAATCGTAACTTATGACTGCCTGTCTGTCCACTATTGTTCACTTAGCCATTGATCGCCAATTTTGTAGAGTTATTCATCACGACTGTTTATTTTCAACATTTACATCAATATTTACACTTGTGTTTCGTGTAATCGTAACCAATAAATAGACTCAAAAGTATTACTTAATGCTATAGAATATGATATCATACGAGAGAGTATTTGTTAATATAAATAGTTTGTAAACTAATATTCAGTTCAAAGAATTGCAACAAAGAATTATTACTGTATTTAATGCATCAAACATTTCAATCAGTTTTGTGGCCAATATTTTCTCATTTAACATGAGATGACTTACGAGTTGTTATTCATTATGATTATGATTTCGTTGTAAAGATAGAAGACATGTATTACTTCTCTAATGAAAGATATTTTAAATGAATAGTCTTTTGTGAACAATGAATAGAAGGGCCGACTCTAACGTAATAAATGAGTCCTTGGGGCTATTTTCAAGAAATGCTATTAGTATTAGATTTCCAAATTATGAAATGGAAATACTTTTCTAATTCTCAGGCCTTTCTCTCTCTCTCTCTCTCTCGCTCTCTCTCTCTCTCTCTCACATCACAATTCTTTTCTCTCTTTCTTTTGGTTAAACTTTGCATTCATTTAATATTTCAATCAATTTATGACTTACTCTCAGAGCGTCTGAATTACCTGAATATTAATAAACATATTGCTATTGAATGGCAAAACAAATTATTGATGTTTTGTTGTGTAAACCAATGCCTGTAATAATGTTTGTAATGAATTGGGATTTGAAATAAAAGCCAATTAAGGGGACAATCAATGGTATGAACAAGAATTACATGAATAGGGCTATTGTTAGCCATAAATCATATCATTTTCAGTGAATGACGGGTAGAATAGGGAGAGAATGTGATTAAAAAGATTCAATGATTCGGTAATGCATTTGATGTTTACCTCATTCACCCATTCAGACTACCAGTGCTGTAGACTACCAGTGCTGTAGAGGTTAGCTTTATTGTGTGTTTATTGTGAGAACAAATCGGGAATAATGTAATTGTAATGAATAGGTATTCAGTGGTCTGTACGTCTGTATGCATCCAATTCAACACAAGCATATCAAGTGGTGAGGTTGGGTTGGGTGCTGTACTGTACGGGTATATAAGGCACGGGTATATAAATGCATTATAAGGCACGTGCTTATAGTGGCGCATATAGTGGTTTGGAAATGCGATGCCTGTGCTGTCAATTGAAGACTTGACCCCCATTGGTGTCCCCCTCAGTCCGGAAATTGATGAACACATGTATCCGATTACTCTTTGGTTTGCTTTTCTTGCGAACCACTGACAACACTAACGGAGCAAACCTTCCCCAGCAATACAGGCCATGCATTGGGCTTTAGATCCAATTTTGCGTCCAAATATCAAATGTGTTTTATAGTCGTTTGGGGACTCAAACTATTTGGAAACACATCACGAATTGAATTCAATGAAATTCATGTCGGCTTTCAATGACGTATCCAGTAATCCGATACCTCTTACCATGTCCTACACAACCAAATCTCATTTCCAAACACTTTTCTCACATCAAAGTCCTTCATGTGATGAAACATTTGAGTTAAAAGCAAAAACACAATCAAAGTACTGAACAACCGAACAGTATTATTATTCTGTAGTCCCGAACATAATATATCATTATTATTAGTATTAGTAATCAAAGTAATGATATCTTTAAAACCCACACTTTGTATTTCAATAGTAATATCAACACAATTTAATCAAAAGATCATAAATGATATGACATAACATATGTCTATTGTTAGCACTTTACAGCGAATTCATAATTTATGATAACCATCTTATATAACTTGGTAATTAAATCTTTAAAAGTATTTAAATATTTGTTTACACTTGAAAATGTCAAGAATAATCATCAAAAGTTTGATTGTTATCAGAAACTAATGAAGAAATCCAAACTAATCCATACATAAAGATCTTATGAGATTTGCATTAAAAATTTAGATTTATTATAATTTATTATATATTAGTTATTATGATTTCAAAAATCGTTTTAAGTATCGTTTATCCATTGCTGTAGATTTTGAATAATTTATACAATTTTATCACATACTCATTCAAAACAACAAATTCTCGATCAATAATATTCTGTAACGAAAATCTAGTATTTTAATATTTTATCGATTATTCTATCATTTTTGTAATTTAACAAAAAGATGTAAATTTTTCATCGCCTCATCCCCTAATCGTATGATCTGTAGTCGTGTTTCTAATTTTAGAGTCTATTAAGAGTTTATCTTTTCAAATATGAATACCAATCGTAATTCAAAGAAAAGTTTTTAATTGTGTTATTTGATGAGTTCTGGTAACCAATACCACAACCATTGAGTTTAAGCTTTGATCTGTTTGTGTGTTGTTTTACATCATTAATAAAACCAACATTTGATATGCATTTCCATTTGATCCCAAACTGAACTCAATTTTTGCTCAAATAAATGCATTTCGGGAGTCGAACCTCGAGTTTGTAACCATTTTCTCGCATTGAGAGTCAGACTTAAGACTCTAAATAAGCAAATACTCATAATTCAAGGCAAATAATAACCATAAAATAAATAAATGTGTAACCATATATTTGTATTATTAATACATCCTAACTCAATCCATCCATGACAGCAATCCAACACCAAATATAAATAACAATTTAATCAATATTTTGTTAAATAAATTTTAAATTATAGTACATTTATAATAATTTTATGATAATTAATGTATAAATAAAGTTAGAATTGAAAATATAAAGATATTTATTGTAAACATTTCTGAATATTGATTACTATTATTGTTTATAGGAAATGAATACAAGAATATTGTCAATAATTGCCAAAACATATAACTTATATTCATGAAAATGAAATGAAATTATAATTATATAAACATTTTATATTAGACCTATGAGAACTATAATTAAAAGTAAAGTTAATAGTTGTAATTTAAAAATATCTATTTGAATTGAAACTTAAATTTCATTTGAGTTAAATATTTATATATTTTGATATTTAAAACCTGAGTATTTTAGGCATTTTAGACATGTGAATCATTTGTTTGTTGAATTAAGTTTCATGTTTTATTGGATTTCAAAATAAAATATTGTTTAATCAATTGAAACTATCATTTAATTAATAAATCACACGATACTAAATATAAGTTATATTTATGTTAATTTAAATTTATTTATACTCTTTGTTTGTGTAGATATTATATGACATAAAGACATAAGACAAAGTACATAACGTAAAATAAACAATTTGTAAAATAATTATTTACTCTGATGTCATGTTATATCTCCTTAATATAAATAAAATTTATATTTGATAATAGTATCACAATATGACACTGCCTTTGAAATCACATAGTATTACGCTACATTTAACATTTCTATAATTAAATAATATAAAAACAATTATAGAATATAGTATTATTATACTAGAATAATATCTAGATGTAATTATATAATTACTGACTTACTGTGCCAAATGTTTAGCATTAAGTCTATCTATAGTTATTTAAATTATATTGTGTAATCCACTTTAAAATTAGATAATTATATTAATCTAATTAAAAACTTACATAAATAAATTATATAAATAATTTATCAAAGCTAAAAAATGATAAATGAAATAGTGGTCATAAATAGTGCATTGTTTGTTTATCACTAGTGAATGAATAAAATAAATCAATATTTAAACAAAATATAAAGGAATGCTTAGAATTTATTTTGGTTTTTAATTGAGAAATTGATTATACATTATTAAAACTTAACTAAAACTTAAATAGAATTTCATATAAAAAGTTATTTCAAAAGTTAAATAAATATGAGGCGCTCTCTCATATCACTTTTATATACCATTTAGTGAATTCTTTGTAAAACTTTTCAATCAACTTCAAAATGAAATATTTAGTTTGTAAAGTTAGTTTTAAACTAACATAATAAATTTATTTCAATTTGTTTAGTCGGTGTTAAAAGCTTATAAACTTCTTAAATGTTTACAACGTGTTATGTAATTCATTCTTATGCAAATAAAGTATTATTTTTATTACCGTATTATAAATTAATTAAAAAATAAATTGAGAAATAAAATATCTATGAATAATAAACGTGAAAAAATTGTACTTGATCATAATTGAATTGAATTTATTTAATATTTAAATACACTGTTCATTCAACAGAAGCTTCAGTGAGAGGCTCTAATACATACAATATATTTAAAAATCATAGATTTATTAGTGATGCATATGTTTGACGTGTTTAATGAGATTCCCGCTATTATTACACTTGTATTGACAGCCCGGCCACTGACACTCATATGGCTTGAGGTTATTGTGAACATTCTTGTGGTCCTTCAGATTACTCTGCAATCGGAATCGTTTACCACAATTAGGCCATTCGCATACATACGGTTTGGCACCAGTATGCAAATCTCTGTGCACCTGTAGAAGCTGTTTATTGGCTTTGTAATCACAGCCGGGCCACTCACACGCCATAGTAGGTCTTTGGCTTTTAACCTTTGGTCTGTCTTTATGGACAGACACCCGATGCTTCTTAAGGTAATGCTCTGAACGAAACACTTCAGGACAACCATCACGACGGCATGGAAAGGCCGGTTCACTCGAATGAGTCCTCATATGATATTTCAAATCATTATGATCTCCATACCGGCGCCCACAGCCGTCAATGGGACAGACATAGTGGTCGTCCGTGTGTTTGAGAACCACGTGAGACCGCAAACCCTTTGTGTCCTTAAAACTTCGGTCACAGTCTCCATATTGGCAGCGATACAACTGCCTGTT